>JAIPRL010001946.1:0-69629 GCA_025469235.1 Pemphigus obesinymphae
TCATTTTGCCGGGTTAGGAATACGTGGTCAAAAAACGGTTTAAATTTTTTCCGGGTTCCGGGTACGGGTTTAAAAAACGTGTATCACTTTTTCCGGGTTACGGGTTTCGGCTTTAACACGGTTTTAACATTTTGCGGGTTACACGGGTTTTCACCCCGGGTTCAAACCCGTTTTGACTCCCTGATTTAATGTAATACGTTATTAGTATTGCTAATCAAAGATATGCAGATTAAATTGATTTTTGATTATTGAATCAGAGATATTGGTTTGATCGTTGTGGGTGACGGGGGTTGGATCTAAAATGGTACTGTAGATGTGACAAGGGAGTTGGCCACTCTTCTATTCACGGTCTTAGAATGTATAGGCTCTCTAATGATTATGAAGTATTACTATAGAACAGGTGAAATCAAAATGGTCACTAATAATAAATTATATACGTACTTATTGCCGTATTGAGAAAAAAGTATTGAGTGCAAGCCTGAAAAAAAAAACTACGAAATATAATATGATAAACTTATATTGTATCATCATTGATAGGTACACTACCAGAAATTGTGTAATTTGATTGATTATTATTAATAACTCGATATCACTATCATTTCATGAATCATGTTATCATGCAATTTGTATCGAACAGTGCACCCACATTGATATAACATAATATCTGAAAAATTGTCACAACTATGTATTTCAGATTACTCGAAAATGTCTGTTCTGATGTAACTTAATTACTGTAGTCTATGGTATCACATTGATATATTTCATTTTATCTTCATGTAAAATATCATGATAAATAAATGATACCTTTTTTGAAATTGTGTTTTGATAATTTTTCCACGGACAAAACTACGCGTAAATACAATTTAATATTTTATACATTTATAAAGTGTATTTATTAAACTTTTAAAAAATTAGCGCACCCGAAAAAGCGATATGTTACAAAAAGGAGAAAAAATTCTCAGTGTTGATAACTTATAAACTATAAGAGCTGTGCTCAATCAGGTACTCGCTAGTGATATGCGTTTAAGCTAAAAGTTGTTGTATTATTTGTAGACAAAAAATGTGTGGATATTCGTAGTTACGATCGACTGAAAAACAACGAACAAAAAAAATAATTGAAAGAAAACCAATTATTCTAATGCCAATATACCTATTCGGGAAAAAAAATCCTACAAAATAAATATACTGTAAAATGTACTGTACTGTGGCAGGGGGGAAGCCACGTCCCTTGCACGCGTATCTAAATCTATAAAAACATTTGGAAATCGACCAAAAATATCTTAAAAATACTCCATTATATTGGGTGGTCGTCGTCACCCTCGTGTTACACGTGATTTTCGAAAGGTACCGGTATCTAAATGTGGGGTGAGGCTGCAGGGTAGGTGGTTGGCATCACTGCTGAAAAAAAGCAAACACTCGCGCACACGCACACACACACACACACACTGCAGCAGAGATCAGTATAACCGCTCGGTGTGTGCCTGGCATATACCGCGTATACCGCGCGTCTTGGAAGGGACGCGCTGTACGTGGCGTTCGATTATTCCCCTCGTCGGTCGCGGGCCCCTTGGACCATAAATGATTCATTGTTTGCATTTAATTATTGTAATATGTGTATAAAACTCACGGTTTATGATTAATTAATTGAGCGACGGTAGCGCACGGATCGCCTGTGTTTGCCAGCGATTTCGCGCCATGACTGTTTCGAAATTTATCGCATCTCTCCTCCTTCCCCGCCGCCACAACGTGGCACTACAAACACCGACCTCCACCACCTAACCTAACCTCGGCGGTATGCTCGCGAAATCATCGCCGTTCGGTACGGTATTTATTTTTGAGCCTCCCTATCCCCATATAGGGGTGCACCGAAACAACAAAAATGCGATTGCCGCGTAGGTATGTATATAATATTACAACGCGAGAGAATTTAATGAATCGTGAACGTATAAACAGAGATATATTCTTTATACACCGCCGTGTTATCGGACCACGTTAATAAATAATAATAACGTACGCTACATGGTGATGGGGGGAGGGGGGGATCGAGAGGGGGACTTTTGGAAGCTCAAAATAATTTATTCGCAGTTAAAGTCCCCCTTCTAAAAATAAAAAAAAATGATAATGAGACTACACCGGTCGTCTGAAAATATAACACGAGCATTGTAGTTTAAACGTAAAAAAAGGTATTTTTTTATTTTTTTTTTTTTTTTGTAATTTTCGGTTTTATTGTGTAATATAATGTACATACTACTTAGTAGGCGTATAACTTTTTTAAATAATATTATTATAAATATTGGTTTTGGTAAAATTGTGAAAGTGTGCAGAGGAATAAAGCCACTAGTCACTTTACCCTCTTTCCCCTTCAACCACAAAACATTAATAATTGAAAGTTTACTGCATCGTACCTCTTCCCATTTAGTATTTTATAATTTATGATGATGGGGTGAAAAGCACGTATATTTTGACACTATTATGTGCATAGAGGGTAATTAAAATTGTTCAGAAGTCGATAGAAATTGTTTAGCTTTTATAATGAATTAAATAAACAATTTTTAAACACATAATTTCTCATATTTTTCCTCTATTCATATTACATATTGAAATTTGTTCAATATAATAAAAATTATTCTGGGACACTCGCATGATAATATCATCTTGTTGTCTGTTAAGTTATTAATGGTTATGCAGAGGACAGAGATCCCCACGAATGGTCCCCCATATCCTTCAAAAATATTACAATTAAAAATGCCAAATAACAATGATATTAATAGTGAACGAAATACAATAAAATGTTTAATGTTTATTTATAAATTAATTTCATCGTAATATAATATGAATTATTAACTTTATAGTTCAGTAAACTGTCGTACGTATAAAAATATGTTCCATCTTGTACCTTTTAAATATCGTTCAAGATTTTAAGGTTTAAATGGTTATTCAGATAACTTTTTTTCACATATCCAATTGAAACCAAATTTTAAATAAACTTCAATTTGTTTAAACAGTACCAATTATTATATTTTTGGAATTTATAACCACTAATTATATAGTTATTTAAAATATAAACAAACGAAAATCATTATCATGAAACAGTTCCATAGATAGAAAACCTTTTCGTACAAATAAAAATATAATATTAATGTTAGATGAATACTTTTTATACTCTCAAGTGCTTTAATTTGTAGTCATTTTTTCCATATTAATAACGTTCTTGGACGATTTGATTCTATCTAATGCAAATGAAATTAATCAGTGATTTTTTGTTAAATATACCATTTATAGTATAACTCAATGATGGGTAATCTACAGCCCGCTATAAAATGTTATCGGGTCTGCAGAATTCTAGATTATAGTGTATTTTTTAATATTTAACAAGTAAAATATCAGTAACCACGATAACATAATTAGTTATTTTTCTATTTATAAACATTTTCTGTTATAAAAGGTAAATTTCCTTTAAGGTGTGTTTCTATAGCGATGTTCGGTGTACGTGCACGTACCTTCCTACGCTGTGATTGGATGATTACGATTCGGTTAGCGCGGTTAACCAACATTTTTAGCCATGTTACTGCACGTTTAACTAGATTACCATGAAATTGGATCTAGTTCAACAATTTGCGTATACACGATCTACATTTTTGATAACAGTGATCGATAACAATATATTACTTAGTGATAATCATATTATTATATTTATCATTATTATTATTACCACTTTAAAGTAGGTACCTATACCAACTAGAAACATTCTTTACTTCAAAATTCTTGTTGGACACTTTCTACTCGAAAAATGTACATGGTCGTATACAAAAAAAAAAAAAAAAAAAAAATCGCAAAAATAAACCAATACATTCCTCGCTTCACTCAGAATCTAAAACATTTCAAAATAATTCACCCCTCTCAAAATTGTCTTCTAGCCATGAACATTTTTTTTTGTTACAGCTTTCACAATAAAAAAAAAAAAAAAATAAAAAATAATGCTGACCACCACTAGTAACCCATTCAATAATATACTAAGGACCCCAATTTTTAAGTACCTTGAGTTTTTGAGGCCATTTTTGCGGAAGTAGTGCATTTTGTAAAATCCCGATTTAGTGTCTTTTCATACAAAGCTCGGGTATAGTCATATTCATATAAGCTGGAGGGATCAATCGTACCCCCTCCAATAAAATACGTGCCCTGAAGTAAGGCGTATGAAGCCTATACGATTTTTGATAAAACCATTGTCGTTTTTCTTTCTATACGTCGTTTGACAATCGTTTAATCACACGGGATTTATTTGTTTCAAAAGTGAAAAGACGTATAATGTACAATATTATATCATATCGTCGTTTATATAGATATATGCAGGTATAGGGCGGTACTCGTATGACAGTTCGCCGACGCTGCCGTTCACGTCGCCCGAACGACGCACGAGGAAAATTATTATGTGCCCGCGCGTGTTTTAATTAAAACACTATACGCGCTATTAACGTTTTCGGATTAATAATAAAGAGACACGGCAAAATATAACAGGCTCCTCTTCGGAACGCTTCGAATAAATCACTTTTTAATATATTAAAAACTTACGGTATTATACGCGAATATTCGACGAAAACATCTTATATACCTGCCCATATACTCGTACTTCTATGAAAACGTACAATTATAAATAAAATATATATAAAATTTTTAATATTTTTATTTTTTAATTTAAATTATATAAAATATAATAAAAAAATATATGAAATTGTACAAGTTATAATATTATCAGTGCCGAAATAGGCAAAAAAATGACAGGGTGAGGGGGAACTATGATCCCATTAATATTTTAAACGTTCCACATGCGTATATTCCCTAAGAAGACAATATATAACTGTCGACAATATATGTTAAACACTCTTACAGGCCCAGAAAACGTTTCAACAGCTTACCTACCGTTTTTCCTCACCGTGGTCAAGGATCGGTATTTTCGATATCAAGTACAAATCTTACATTTTAACCGTTATATTTTGTCCTAAAAACCAGTATATTTTAATCTATAGACAATAATTAATAATAGGTACGATTCTCGAACATCTTTGAGGGGAAAATCGGAAAATTCCGGATGATATAAGTTTTTTCAATAAACTATACTTTTAATGCGATTTAAAAAAATTTGAAATCAATTTCTTTATTTTAAAGGGCGCCGTTAAAGGTTGTTAAAGAAAATCTCTGATTTTACATAAATCACGGTCGTGTATTTTTAATTCTTTTGAAAAAATCACAACGGTAACTCGCATGATATTGCAGTTATAAATTAATAATTATTATGATGGCTCAGATTTCAATGGATTTGTATCTATTTTTATGAATGCTAGATAATAGCGATAAGTGTGTATCAGATATACATATTACTTATGTTCAAATAATGAATTTTTTTTTAAATTTTTAGGTGATTTTTGATTTATTTCTAAAAATATAAGGAAACAAATTTGACTTTGTTTTAAAATATAATATTTTTTCTATATTATATTATAATTTTATCAATAATAATAAATAATCCGGAATAAATAATCGGATATGATATACTAGCTGGTGTATGATATATTTAATTTCTAAGGAGTAATATATAATTTCTTTGGATAAAACGATTCTGATTGGATTTTGGGATAGTATACATATTTATATTTGAGTACTTGTGGATAATTAATTTAAATAAAAGAATATCCAAATCAGCAAAAAATTTTACTTTTTATTGTAAGAAAATATGTATTTCGGTAAAGAAGTTATCATTTTCAGTGCAAAACCTGTCTGTGTTAACAAAATACGTATTTGATAACAATAAAAAGTACAATTTTAGTGCATTTAGGTCTTATTTAATTTAAGTAATATACATAAATATCAGATAGGCTACTGTTAAACAGAAATATTTAAAACAAGTATGATGTACATATTAGGAATATACATATTCTGCGAATATTTCAAATGTATACTTATTTTTTTTTTTTTAGAATTATAGGAATTAACCGTTTTAGTTTGTCCAAAGTTTAATTCAAGTATTACGTCAACATATTTTTGATGTTTTTAGGTTCCCCCCTATCTCTTGTCAGAAAATAACAAGCCCTTCTTTAATTATGTCAGAATAAGTCGGACACTCCCCTAAAATGTACAAAAATAACCTTTTTTTTTAGTCAGTCCTAAAAAATGCCGACTTCTGGTTTAAATTACATATTCTATTTATTAATATAAATATGGTTCTGACTTTCTCCTTTTGTCATTAAATGTCCGCACATGAGCAGACCTTCCTCTAGGTGCTTACGTAATTTTTGAATAGACCTTTACCTGTTTATCGAAAAATCTAAAAATTACCTCTATAAAATACCTACTTTCCTTATTAGATTCTGCTAAAAATGGGTACATACATTTATATAGTGTTTGTATCAAGTGTATTTGTTGAAATATATTTACAGAAAAAAAATTAAACATCACTATAAGAACGAGAAATCTTTCGCTCCACTCAGAATTTAAAAGTTAAATTGGGTAAATGTATGTGTATAAGTGTATTACACTTTCTTGAATAATTATGAGAGAATCTTGCATCTCTTCGGTCTTTATTCCATCAATCCCATTAATAATTTTATTATATTATCCGTTTCAAAAAAAAAAAAAATTCAAAACATTTTATTAATTAATTGACAACCGTATGCAATATATGTAATAAATTCCACAAATATTTCTAATAATCACCACTCGTTAGTCGTTTAGTACATATTTAGTTTTGAAATATCTTGAAATTGTTCAAGAGAGCGTTTTCATGGTTTAATCTGCAATAGTTTTTCTTATACGATACATATAGGACCTATTGATTTTCTCTATTTGTTTTTATCAATGAACTTCGAAAATATATTGTTTTCAACTTAAAATGATCGTTTTAAAAATGCTAATAATATTTTGATGGCGTAAAAAGGGTATATTTTGAAAAAAAAAAAAAAAAAAAAACGATTTAGAACCTTTTCACTTCAATGCGTGATAAAAGTTCAGTACCTAGTGTATATTATGCTGATACGTATATTATACAGGTATAATTATACTAGTTGCAATGATATAAATTGTAAGTAATGTATTATATTACATTTATATATGGTCATTTAGATAGTATATAGATAATATAGGATGCGATTTTTTTTTTGTCTGAAAGAAATTTATTAATGTATCTCATTATAGTTTGCGGGTGAATAACAAACGTTCTTTGACTAGGTTTATTTTATTTCATCGTCCTTATCTTATCTGAAAATCCTCGCAGACTTCCTGTTCCGAATATACACACTACTGTGTGTATATATATATATTTTTTTTTTTTTTTTGTCACGCCTCAAACATTAATCTCACCACGCTCGTTTCCGCTGCAACCGAAGCATCTGGAGTATAATCTATTTTCCATTTCTACTGTCCAATAATCCTCAATCGTTCACTCACGTCTCTTTGCCCGAAAAATCCTCTCAACGCTCTCGTTTCATCCACTAAAATATTTACCTCTTGTATACTCTCAGCTGTATACTCTTCAACGAGCGGATTTATTTGGTTTGTTTTTCGCCATTTCCAAAATATATATATATATATATATATTATTTTTTTGATTTATTATTTCACTAGTATGTCATTAGTCACTAGACGTCAGCATTATTATTATTATTATTCGAAATATTTTTTTGTTTAGTTTATTCGTATAATTTTTCCACCCGTCATCGGAATGAACTTTGGACTATTATAATGTATACAGTATAGGGTGTACACGCGACACATATATCAGTGTTTATAAGTGTTATCCTGTACAATTCACGAGATTTTTCTCACACCAACGCCTATATAAACAATTGTTTTGATCTATTATTTATTATTATTTCGACATTATTCACTGACAACTATATTATTATAAAACGGATTACTTTTTACAGTTAATTATTGCATAATTTTATTTACACAAATTGTATACTTTATAGTTTATATATTATATACGTGTATTGCTCACAATTGATCAATAATACTTGATGTTATCGTGAAAAATCAGGCGCCACAGTTTTGTTGTTTTAGTTTATTCGACGTGAAACGTCCGGAAAACGTTTATTGTAATGATCCCGTTAAATATATAGCTACAGTAGGGCATATCGTTCCATTTTAGGAGATGAGTAACATTACAGTTTATAGTTACTGCTAAAAATAAAAGTAACTCATTAAGTTACTAGTTATACTCATGGGAAAATGGAACTCACTTAAGTTACGTGTTCAGTGGCGTAATAAAAATAATTACTATTAATTATGAAGGAGAGGGGTTCAATACATAGGCAATCAAGTGCGGATCTGAAGTTATTTAAGGGGAAGCTGAATAAAGATAGTTGAGAAATAAAGGGTTAATCCATATTCAAAATCAATTTGACGCTTCTCAAATAATCATTGAAGGAAACCTTCAAAGAGGGGGCCACGTCATCCCCCCTCAAATCCGACACTGTAGGAAATAGTTGACAATAAAATTAAATAATATATAGTATATTGATCGTGAACGAAGGCAATTTTTATTCGTGAATAATCAGTGCATCAGGCTGTTTCATTTTGAGCGAATGATAATACTTTGCAGTGAATAAAAACCATGTTCGCACATCAACAAATAGTAATAGTCGTAATAATATTTTACTTACTTAATAATCATCACAACCAACAACCACTGAGAATTTACGGTAAAATAAATGACAAAAAATGATTATAGTTTGAATGATTTAAATATGTACATTTTCGGCCAACTCTTTACTACACAGTGCACACCATGTATATACCTACAGGGCGTTGTATATCGAAACCATACTAATAGCCGTATGCAGGGTATCAGAAGTACCAAAAACAAGTAGCCTAAAAAAAATCTAAAATTAAATATAAACCTTACTATATATAATGTGGTTTGTTGCAAAATTCTACCCTAAAATGATGGTCCACGTTAGAAAAATTCCCAGTGAAATTCTTGCCTAAATGAATGATTAGCGCTAAAAATACTCTTTAGCTCAAATTTAGACCCATTATATTAGTGTAGAATTTTTCATCAAATGTCATTATATAATTATTGAATAAATTATAATAGCAAAATATAATTTAATATATTATTGCAATTTTTTTTGAAAAATCAATGTTATTATATAAGATAATATAGTCGGTATATTTTATTATGATCGATTTTTTAGTGAGTTTTATAGTATTTTTTTAAAATATCAAATAAATAAACAGTTTGAAATATTGACGTATGTGTAATATTATTTGTTTTATTTTATATTTTTATAATTAATGTATATATAAAATATGCACGTTTTGAACATGGTGAAAGATGACATATAAAAGAGTATTTAATAGGACTATAAATTATATAGTAAATAATTAATTAATAGCTGTAATGTAAATAAGTATTTTGTAAGGTAAAAGTAACCTAGAGTATCTCTAGAGTTTATCTCTAAGTAAAGCTGGGCAAGTTAATGATTTTTTTTTTACTTAGTTAAGTTGAATTATTAATGAAAGTTATATAGTTAAGAGTAAATTTGAATGTTTTATAAACTCAATTAAGTTAAAGTTAACTTGACAATTGAATCTAACTATATTTAACTTAAGTTAGTTAATTTTGTCATGTGTACTACGAAATTTGATATTTAATACTAAATAAAAATATAGTTTTATTTCCGATAATTTGAATTTAATGTAATTGATAAAATAAATATAAAATTAACAGGTTCTTTTTAAGTCAATAATTACTAGCTAGTATTGGAATCATTTACATTATTATTAAAAAGTAGAGAATTAAAAAAAATTTGGAAAATAACTTGACTTTTACTTTATAGCGCGTGAATTGACAAAAATTCTTGCAGTCTATATAAAAAACTAGTGCTCGAATTAGGGAGGGGGGTCGCAAGGGGACGGAGCTTCTCTACTATTTTATAATATTTTAAAAGCACCCTTAGGCCGGGTGCACACTGAAAGAGCAAAACTTTTCCGAGCTCCTCGGGACATTTTTCTCCAAACAGCTTGGAACACATTCCACGCACACTGACAAAACAAAACAAATATGTTCTAATTTGATATACGTTTTTCATTTTTAATATAATTTATCTTGCATGATTCTATTGCTATGATATTTATCGGTAAAATCGTATTTGGGTTTTTTAGAAATACAAGATTAATCAATTTATCTGGATCGTATGCCATTTTAAAATAATACTATTGAATAATAAATTTGATAAGTAAAATATTATCGAAAATAGTAAAAATTACAAAAACGTGTGATAGACACGAAAAGAAAGCTTGTATACTAATGGTATAATGACCAGTGACTCTTGTTATTCATATTTTGCTCGGAAAAAAAATAGAAGCAAATCGAACAACACTGATCGTGTTTTGTTTTGTCTTGTCGTGTTTTATTGTTGACCGATAAGTGTGCTCGCGTCAATTACTTTGCATGTGTTCTAATTGACTCCAAACCGCTCAGAGCTCATCGGATCGGCTCGGAGCGGTTTTGCTCCTTTGGTGTGCGCTGGGCCTTAATAATTATTTTTTACGGTACGCAAATTACATAGTTTGAAGGAACGCTCGTTTATCGAAAGCCCTTCTTCTATTTTTCCAATTCGAACACTGCCAGCAACGATATAGTAAATGTAAGACGGAATTAAATAATTCGCTAAAAATAACTACGTAAATATGATATATTATCTAATAGGTACTGTCTTTCAGTCAAATCGTAAATCGTAGTATACTTTTCAGGTTTGGAGATTTTTCCGTAAAACAAAACACGACCTAATAAAAACAGCTACGTGTGACGGCCACGTGCTGGGTATGTTTTGGCCACATATCGTTCGGTTCGAGCGATAAAACTGAAATTTACCGCCTAAAAAAAAAAAACAAAAAAAAACGATCATAATATGACGTTTGTCCTTAACGAAATCGTGTATAATGGGGTCGTTGAATTATTCGGCGGGTGTTTAAGTGTTTTAGCGATCGTCCGTCCCTCCGCGCAGGGGCCATTCCGTGTCTATAAACTCGACTTATGACTTACGGTGAACGGTGGCAGGTCACGTCGCGACCGTCGGTGTACACTGCAGAAATATCCGATCTTCGAATATTACTTTTTAACCAAATCGGATGCTCCGGGCATAGTACATTATTGCAGCTTCTCCGAAATGACGATTCGAACGGAAATTGGATTAAAAAATATCGTTATAAGAATACGAAACGATTTATATTTTAAACGATACATAATATATAGGTATATACGCTTCCTATACCGATAAATTATCTCGATATTTTCAGATTAGTTCGATAAAACGTATACATTTTTTTTTTTTTTTTTAATAATATATTTTATATATTTAGACTTTGCCGTCGATAGATTTCGGAACGGTTATATTTAGTATTATTAAATAATAATAATAATAATAATAATAATAATAATAAAAAAATTAAAAAAAAAAAAATATATATATATATATAGGTATAAAAGTTCATCGTCGTCATTTATAATATATTGGTTATATAATATAGTTATAGGATTACCAGGTTAGGCACTGGAAAATTCAATAAACCTCATAATATTATTTCAACAACGACCGTACATAATATTATAACGATTTATCATAATATCTTTTATTATTGAATTTAATCGATTTTATTTTCAATTAATGTGTAATTAAATACTTGACTGGAAGTGATGATGTATACATAATAAATATTTAGTCGTAAGTTTTTACGACCCTATTAAAAATAATTTAAATTCGAAAAACTATAATACACGATGAAATTAAGAGGCTAAATATTACTCCATAATGTCACCGTATAATAAGTTTGAATACGTTAATAAATCGTTATTATAGTGATAATAAAAATAAAATACGTATAGTAATGAGCTAAATGAATGAGTTCGTTAACTGCTGTCTGAATTTATTAATCTAATTGACATTTCAAGAATGTCCGGTCATGTACATATATTGACTTGTTAATGTTTTCGGTATTCTCGTCGAGTAACAGCGTCAATAATAATAAATAATTATAATACTTTCGAGATATAAATACAAATAATATAATTATGCTTGTATTGAATCGTTCTATAAGACAATAATATTAAATACATATTAGATTAAGATTAGATATTTAGATTTACTTAAGTGCATTTTTATTATTATTAGATCATATATTATGCTATTACCTACTTAATTGTTACCAATAATCCACAGAATAATGGTTGTAACTTATAGGTCCAATTTTTTCATTGACATCTTTGACATTGACAATATTGCTCTTAACAATTTCGGATTTATATTGATAATTGTTTGTGGAGAAAAATAATCTCCTATATGTTAAAACATAATTTTCGACTAGAGATAAAAATCATATTAATTAAGTAATATCATTTCTAGCGATAGGAAAAAAATTAATATTTTCAAATATTCGTCACATGAATATCGTTAAGTTAAAGATGTTTAAAAATAATATGATATTATGCACTATTTAGGGTTATATAGAACATATTTTAGGGTTTAACAAAAAAAATGAAAATTTTCACACGGGGAGTATTTTACTTTTGAATTTCACATATCTATAGGAGATTTGCATATTTTCAAGTTTTAATCACAAGTTATATATATATATAAATACCAGTCATATTTGGTTTACATAGAAGTTAATTAAAAAACAAGCATTTTGTCACGTTCGAGGTTTATTAGGTTATATGTATTTTATATTAATTTTCATTGATCATAAAAGAAAAATATTTTTTTTTTCGAATCCAGAGATTTTAAATACCTTGTTTTGTCAAATTTTACGTACAGGAGATTTCTCCCCATGAATTGGTATTAGGTATATTATGAGGTAACACTGTTCGTTGGAATTTTCGTATTAAAACAAAATAATAGTGTTTAGTGTTATCACAGAACATAATGGTGTTATCGAGTGCAGCAATGCTAATCGAATTACACAATTTCTGACGATCTAAAATCTAAATCAAAACCTGAAAATCGTTACGAGACTACATTGAGCTATATGTTAAAAATTGCGAACATATTTTAGACTACCCATCGAAAATATGGAATAAAACCGAATATTAAGAAGAACTCGTTTTTGAAATGGATATAACAATAAAATAAAGTAGGTATCTATCAAAATCTACAATTTCAATTATTTTAAGAACCTCCAAAAGAACCAGAACCCTTATTGATCCTTTTTTTTTTTATAATCGTTTAATGTTAATATAATTAATTAATCATAAGTTTCCTATAAACATATTCACAAATCCGTTCTAATCAGAACTAGAATTAGAACACATATTTCATTTTATTTATTTTTTTAAATTAAACCTGCGGAATCAAAACCTAAACTTTAAAATATTATTTTTTATAAAAAAGAGACAGGAACAGAAATCGAATACTTTTAAGATTTCAATATCTTTTTCAGAGTGTTTATTCTGATATAATTATCGAAACGTGACTATAAATTATAATATGAAATTTAAATTATAAAATATTTTTTATTTCTAATAATGGAAACAAGTTTAAATATTCATCGTATTATTCTATGAAAATATTTTAAGGTCAATCTATATACAGTGTCTGTACATAAGGTATACTAGGATGAGTATGGAATTTCATACATTCCTATTTATAATTTTCGGTATTTCATTAATCTAGTATCTTATAAAATAGTGTCTATGAATTTCTATAGTTGGTAATAAATAATTTGTTGTTTCGGATAACCTGTATAGTTATTTAAGGTTATGATATTAATTAAGTTTTCCCAAGTTGTTGCTCACCATTAAAGTCATAATATATAAATTAAAAATCCAATTTATAGACAAAAAGCATCTTAATGACAGAAAATCAATTTTTATAAATGAAAAAACATTTGAATTTGTCGTTTTTAATATTGAAAATATTATAAAAAGGAGTTTTTGCACAACATTTAGATCTATTTAAAAAGAAATGAAATCATTTTTATTTTGTTATTATAATATGTGATGTATGATTATGATAAATGATAATAATTAACTATAGATGATAATTTTATTTACATCTATTTTGTAATAACAGATCAGCAGATACGGTAAATCAATTTAACCTACCGTTAAATTATTGAAAATAACCGATTACGATAATAAAAAAACCGTACCGATTTTCGGAACGCATGCATACAGACATTTTTCTGAAAATATTGTTAACAGAGTTTTACGTTAACTACTTTTAACCAATGTTGTGTTAAAACTATCTAATAATTGTAATTATTCACTACTAAAAATTGCAAATTTTTACTATGTAGGTAATATCTATTGCTTTAATGGAAAAAAAATTCTGTAATCGATAGAAAGTAAACTTATTGAACATTTCAAAACTCCTTACAAAATCATACAAAAATATTAAAAATTGTTAAGTTTTTGCAGTCGCATATCTTTAATCGCCCCCCTCCCCCCGGGTTTTCCTTTGATGTATATAGCAATAACACTATCACATTAACACTATATTTGTACAAAGATAATAATAAGACTATTCACATACTAGTTTTAGGCAAGGCTAAGTATTAATGAATTATGAAGTTAAAAGTCATAAAGGTACTTTAAATTAAATTATAAAAATATTTTTCATTGTTAAATGTTAGTATTAAAAAAGATGAATTTCTTGAACAAACTTTGAAATAAGTTCATTTTTTTCTAAAATAATGAGTACTTGAATTTTTAGTATTTTTTTATTTCCATTAAGTTAAATATCGTTATGTTTTTGCGCGAATTTAATATTTTTTCTATATACCTACCTACATTTTAACGGTTAACATAAAAATTTAACTTAAAATCTTAGTTTTAACTTTTTATTTTAAAAAAGTTGTATTTTTCCATTTAACTTACCAAAATATAAAATTATTCGAGTTAACTAAAAATGAAAATAACTTTTAATTTAATTTATTTTTTCTTTGTTATTATATCTTAACTTTATCGAGTTAATAAAAGCTAACTTTATTAAAATACTATTAAAACGTTTACTTTTTTAAGTACATAATATATAATACAAAAATATTTATTTTTTTGACCGGCAAACATAAACAAGACAATATAAATGCATAAGAATATCTATTATATTCTATTTTAATGCGATTTTCGTTATAAAATAACAAACATGGTTATAAGCGTTCAAAATAAAAGTGAATGGCATTTCTTGTGAAAAAAAGGAATTTAAAATACTTTCTTTATAAAAAATATACTTAAAAAGTGTTTAAAATATCTATTCAAATACTTTGCAAGTTTAGCAAGTGTGTAACTTTTACTTTTGACCGGAATACTATTTTGATATTACATATTCTGTAGTACGATCGTTATTGTTATTCGTAGTATGAATGGTGATTTATCTATAAAATTCGATGAAAACAAAACGTTTCGTATACACACGCAAAGCCCATAAGCTTAAGTACGTTTCATATTCCTGCAGCGTGACTAATCCCGGCGCCGTTGTATACAACAAAACGTTTTGACCAGGTGTCGTTAATCAAAAACAAAATGGAAATACTTTTGCGCAGGAAACGTTTTGCACCGAAAACAACGGCTAGGCATTATCTCGGGCGCGATCATATTTTATGATATGGGTGTCCTTTGGAAAGGCGTTTTAATGAGTTTTCTAACGGACCGACGCAAAAGTTCGAGCGGAATTCCACGATGGAAAACCGGCAGTCGGTCGGGTGCCGATGACAGAAACGGTCGGTGTAACTATAATAAATTGTAAATTGTACAGAGACAACAACAAAAAATAAAAATAAAGACGAAGATAAATATAATATATATATATATTAAATGTACATAATAAGAAAAAACCGAAAGGGATCGGTTTGGTGGCGATGTTTTATACGGGAGACATCATAATTATAATACTCGAATCATAAATCGATTATTTTATATCGTTTTTTTTTTTTTTTTTTTTTATAAGACTCTCTTGTGAAATGCGATTATTATTATACAGACAATGTTCAGAAACAGTCTTCGAATCAGACCCTTTTTTCACGTGAGCGGAGGTAGGAGAGAGAACAACATAAATAATATAATATAATATAATACATATATATATATTTTTTTTATTTTTTTTTTGTACAATCTGTGACCACATATATCCCGCCATAACAGTATAACTATAATGTTGTAACATTTCGATAAAATATCATACATTTTATTTCACCATATTGTTCACAATTCCATCGTGTAAAAAAATCGTGATTTATATTTTGTACGACGCATTATATGAGGTTCGTTAAACGGTTAATAATAAATATAGAGATTTAAAACGAAAAATATTTTAAACTTTGACAATAAGTAAAATTAAACTGCAACCAAGGAATAATATAGCTAATTAAATAGTTTTTGAACATTATTTTGAGGATTTAAAAATGAAAAGATTTTTTTCACCCCGTAATCCTTTATTCGAACAAATAAACTAATCGACGAATAAACACACATTTCGAAGGGGTTTTTCGTGATGTTAAGTGACATTTTTACCTCATACCCGAGTTGATGTCTGGACTACTCTCGCAGTGTTTGGAAATTTAACGACCGTATTATTATTACGCTGGACGTATATAATATTATAAGAGCGGTAAAATATGATTAACGTCTGGAACCAAAGGGTTTACGCGAGCCATTTTCGTCATTGTTAATGGTAGCACAAATAATAAGTCGATATAGGTATGCATGTTTTTCATCAAGGGTCAAGAGTTAAAACCTCTCTCCCACCAAATATTAAAAAATAATGTTTATGAGAATTCGAATATTTGAGAAATATAGAATTGGATATTAAATAACCAAACATTTTAACATAAAATATTGAAAGAATGTGGAAGTAGATACAAGAATTTGGTGAAATTCCGTGCGTATACTCCTGAAACCTAATCCGTAAAATTGCAAGAAACCGTACTAATATTGTATCATTTGAAGTGTTATTTAATTAATATAATATAATTAAAAAATATGTAAATAATTTGAGATTTTTAATAATTCGGGTAATTTTAAAACAAAACTGTAAATTTGGAATAAAAAAATCGATTAAATAATGTCACTAGGTATTTAAATATGCACTACGATTATCCGTATAAAACATATTCATAATTACATGCGTATTAAAATCATTGAATCATTAATTATCGTTGATAATCATTCTTAATCAATGATTATGTTTGATAATCGATGGTTGCCCCAAATAATCGATAATGATCTCGGATAGTCTGTGCCTTATATGGTATACGGTCTCTGTTAATAATCTCTGGTAAACTTGAGTAATCTATGGTGATTTCTGACGATAATCTTTGATAATTGATGAAAATTATTGGTAATTTTGAAACTAAAGTGAACATAATGTTAAGTATTCCAATATATTTCTATAATGTACATAAAACCATTGTGTATGTAAATAATTTGTAAAATGTCCCCTGTTAATAAATCTCCGAGAATAAAATCCCAGGGAAAGAGATAATCGTATGGTAAACTTTGATACTCTTTGGTAATCGCGGAAATCATGATAATCTGCCGTACAAAACGTGTATTGTTGTGGGGCGTATATCTCACCGGCTACGCCGATTTAAACAGGCAATAAAATAAAGTTCTACTTCGAACCGAAAGTGAAAGACATTAAGTTTCCAATTCCACGCGAATTGTTTTCGTTTAGACTTTTATCGTGAAATCATCGTTGGTCGTCCGACCGGTGTGTTATATATAATTTTATAATTCTATTGTTTTCATCTTTATTGTGGTAAAACTATATACGATATATATATATACTGGTATATTCGAAAAATATTTTGGTTAAATCGGAAAACAAATGGACTGTAAACGTCTTATGATGGCGGCGAGCTTTTGGCTCGTGGCCACTAACTCTATATTATATATGTACACCCAACTGGCCGTGTGTTTCCGTTAAACAAAAGACACTACATCGTTTAGTGTAAAGCAAGACATACATATATATATATATATTACTCGTAAATCGTCGGAAAGCCTATATGGAAGTTAACGATCATCGTAAGCGACGGTATTAATTGCGCGGAAACGCTGGCGCGAACCGTCGTGCGCGCCGTCTATAATTCGATCGCGTAAGTCCGCGACCGAAATATCAAACACAGAGCGGGTAAGTACCAGTAAATATTTGACTTGTGCTCACGTTGTTATTATACATTATTAGTACAGTAATTCGGTTCGGTTTCCAGGACGATTTGAACGGAGATTCGGCGGGGTTCAAGTAAACGTTGTTGTTTAGAGTGCCGTTGATTAAGTTATCGGTCAAGTGTCCGGTGCCCGTGGTTTACAGAGGACCGACGACTGCACGTAAAGGGTGTACTGTTTGACTAACATTTTTTCTCCAACACCGTATTATGCGGCCAAATATAAATGCGATTTAATATTGATGTTGGCAAATGTCCTACCGTTCAGTGCGAGCGTTTTCGTTGTCACGGCTGGTTGTCTATACGGTAGGTATCTGCAGCTATATACACGACGAAACATCCATTTCAATTATCGCCGCCCAAACGATAGGAGAGCGAGAGAGAACTGGAAATTACAAAAGCAATACAGAGCAAACCACTGTACACATACATACTACGACAGTTTTGTGGTAATCGACAAATATATATATATATAGTCCCTGGACCCTGTATATATATATGTATATAATAATACGCTGGTCGTTAATCGATACGATATTGGTATATCGAGCGGATAATATAATGAAGTACGTAATGACACGATATCACGTACTTCAGAGACTCGACCGTTTATTATTTACGTATATTATTGAAGCTGTATCGGTATATATAGCGGCTGTCGGGCCAAATATCTGGTGGACGTACACTCGAAAAATACTACGGATTATAATAACAAATACACATCAACGATAGTAGGTATATGTAGTTCATAATGTTATAGGTATGTTATTTAAGTGAATTTATTATTACTTAAACTCAGCCGAGCAGTCGGTGGATTTCACTATTTCAGAACGCACAATACGAACATTTTATTGGAGATTTAAGTACCAGCTGATAATAAAGGAATGGATGGACTAATACATGGGCCGTTGTGGGCACGGAGGGCATACGAGTATACGTTCCTTATACAATGGTTACTTGTGGTTTAGTGGTTATGGTAGGTAATGACGAAAGAAAAACTATGTGGGCATGTTTATCATACTTAAAAAAAAAAACGATGTGTATTATCACGAACTACCATTTAAAGGACTGGCATCGTGGCCTGGATTCGCGGTCGGGATATCTAACTGGTGCGTACAAGGATGATCGTTTCGTGATCGAGCAACGATTTTAGACATTTAGTATGGTATATGGTCAATATAGCACAAATAGAGTGTTATTCTATGATTAAGCCAACCGTGGACTTAAAAATTCGATGTCATGTGTGAACACCGCAGATGCACCTGCACAATCGCTTTCGTCACAGATCGAGACCGGCTCCAACACACACCCTGCCGTCCGTCCGTTGCTAGTCTTCAGTATCTTAGTTTGTGGTATTATAATTCAATAATTGTATTAATAGGATATTTATGTTACCTACCGTGACTTTAACCCTTGGTTTTATGGTAAATGTGGATCGTGTGTTATACTCGTTTTAGGTATAAAACGTTAAAACTAACAATTGTGTGAAAGAGACAGACTTTGAGTTGACTAATTCAAAGACATTATGTAAAATATTTTACAGTACTCCTTGACGAATTCTAATGAGGTATGTGCACGGTTAATATGGTAACCTGATTTTAGTAACTGTGAAAATCTGTGGACCTAAAACAAAGATAATAAGATGGTTATAAAACATAATACGAATCGCAGTGTATGGGGATAAGATTCGATTTTAGCCCCCAGCGCTAGCTCATTTTTATCATTTGTAATACAATAGTACAGTTGTGCTATGGTAGTAATACAAAAAATATGTGGCGCTGAGGTTCTAAAATCCAATTTTAACTTTGTACCCAGTAATAGTTATAACATTTGGCCGACAAACCCCCTCAATCCTCATCCGCCCATATGAGCGTTACCAGTCCTCTTAGTCTGAGATAAAAATTGTTTATGAGGTCTATGAAAAATTCAATTTATAGCCTGTCTCTCTCGCATATCTACATATTGACTTCAATATATTTTACCAATGCACGATCTATATATTATAAGTCTATGCGTAAACTACATACAAGTATACAACCAAGGTGGTAATGTATATAGTATCTTCAGTTATAATTGGATAAAATAGAGCGGCATGAGCCGTACCTTTTAATTGCACCTAATGACTTAAGTTCGAACATATATATATATATAGAATAGTTTGATTTATGGTTCAAATCACAGTTTATTTCGCGGATTTTATTAAATGTACATGGTATATATTTTGGGTGGAGTGACTAATAAATTAACTGTACGTACCCCAAAGTCGCAGAATAATTGAATTAATTAAGTGTGCTCAACGACGATGGCGGCAGCTGGCAAAAGCGATTTGATACATGATAAACTGATAACACGTACAACAATAATACGTATCGGCACATTACTAAAACATCAACAAATAAATAATGTCATTGTGTATAGGACCAATAATTTAATAACATTTTAGACAGTGCATATGCCGGGTTAGAATCCATTTAAAGAACTCGAGATCTTCGAAAATATCAATAAAACTTAAAACTTAAAAAACCAGGAAAGCATTTTGCACGTTGGGTAGGCTATATGTAGGGGAATTTGGTGCATTATCGCAGGATGAAGTTTATTATTTTAGATTTTAATGCAACGATAATAATCATTGCATTCGATAAAAATGATTCTGAGCGGAGCTTCGGTATAATATTATTTTAAAAAAATAGATAATTATGATAATTTTATTTGTTATTTTGTTATATTAAAAATTTACTTTCATTTTACACTGTATAAAAGTTAGTTTAAAAGTTATCACACTGTATAACATTACAAAGTTGTTTTTTAAACCTTTTACTTTATATATGATAACATAAAATGAAAAAAGTATCAGTATACATTGTATAATGTATAAGTATGTATACGGTGTAAGTAAGTTATACATCGTATGGTAGGTAGTCTGTAGGTATAGATATGTATAGTATACATAGTATGCATACATTATATATGTACGTATACAGTATATGACTTCATACATCGTACAATCGGAAGTTTTTCTTCTTTACAAAAGAAACTACGGGGAAATTCGAAAAATGCTATGTACCATCTACAGTCAATTTCATATCAATATCATACATCACTAAACATCCTCCTCAGCTCCTTCTGGTAGTAAATTTGTTAACAGAGAAAAAAAAATAAACATAATTGTAAAACCACTAGCTCCCTCGCTACGCTTAGAATCTAAAATGTTAAATATTTAAAATAATCACTAACTTTCGTGCAACTATCTATCTTTGCAAACAGAATTTGTAGCTTTTTAACCGATAAAAGCCCTATAATAAATAATTAGATACACCACAATATCGAAAATGAGATTTTAAGGTTATATTTTGTACAAAAGATAATATTGTATTTTTGTGGCGTATAATTACATTTAAAAATGTCGTTTTTCCATGAAAATTCGAATATTTCTCACAGGAAAAAAAATAGTTAACTACATAAATACATATGTCTTATAGTTAAAAGTAGTATCTAAGAAGGATGGACACTGAAAAGACTAAAGAGCTAACAATAAAATTAACTAGCTAAAGATAAGATAATAAGAACATTTTTTTTAAATAGTTAAAAATTAAAAATGAATTAATGAATGACTTATCTAGTTTACGTTAAAAGTTAAAACCTGAATATAAGTTAATCATAGTCAATTTTTTTTTATCCATGGTACTCTTACACAAATAATTAATTTTTCTTATTCATGATAACGCAACAAGAGTTAAATGTAGACGAAAATGGTTAATATAAATATATTGGTATATTAATATTATATAATAAGTGTATATATATATATATAGATAACGATATAAATAAGTAATAAGTTAAATTTAATATATATTTTTAATAATTTAAAGGAAAATGTTCTTTTGTATCTTTTGTATCTAAAAACCTTTGGGTTTTGAAACAAACAAAAATGAACTTCTTATTAGGACATTTTTATTTCAACTCAACGTAAACTTAGTTACTATAGTTGACGCCCATCCCGGTATCTAGTTACTGCGGAATTCACTGTAATAGGATCTGAAATATTTCATATAATACATATTATATTATCTGCATTTTCGCCTAGTATTACCAATCATGTATAGTTCGCCGGCTTAGAATTAATAAATACGTAGTTTTAAATCCGATTATTTTCAATATTGGTTTTTTTTTATACCGATTTCCAATTTTAATAAAAATCACATTTTAAACGGAATCGAGGGTTTTGCAGGTCAAAGGACTGTGGCATTTTGAATTGTATAATTTCCCAACTACTCGATAGGTGCATTTATTCGTCTTGCGGTGACGTAGTATTCGATAGTCGTTTGGCGTTAATTGTAATGAATAAATGAAAAAAAAAAAATTAAAAGTAAAAGTTCATTTTGCCAGCAATTCGATTAGCTCAGTTTCTGAATTATTACCACTATAGTATGGGTGCGCTATAATAGTAGTATTCCAGTGTTTGACTCGGACTCGAACGTCCTCTGCACACCGGCCGGCCGCGGCGGAGTCATTTCTGCGATACGTTTTTGCGTTTCGTTTTTACAGTACCTACGTGCACGTTTACTTGCTGCGGCGCTTAAATGCCTTGCCGTTTTTTTTCTTCTTCCGATCCACACAGTTGTTTTTTTCGTACGTTTTTAATTACGATTCCGAATTCCACCGAGGGAGAGACGCGTGTACAGCGGATACAGTGTATACTGGGACGACCGTGAAGATTAAAAGGAGGACCCATCTGCGGGCCTCCGGGAGTCCCCGAGGCGAGTGCTCTCGGGAGGGACGGAAAGAGTTTAGAGAGAGTGCGCCCGTCAAAGGCCCGTGATTTGTGGTCGGGTCCCGGCCGCCAAACGGTATGGTGTACAACAATAAAAAGGGCTAAGTTTTGTTCATAATTCTCCGAGTTTATATACCTACACATCGATCCGTTTCTTTTCTCTCGTTTGTCCCGATGGAATAAAAGAAATGAAGAAAAACCGCGGAATACTTTTACGATTATTGTTCAATTAATACAACGCGTATCGACGCGTACAAATCAGGGCTGATGCCAATAAATGTTTGCGGGATTGGGGGGGGGGAGGGGTGGGTGGGTCGTCGGAGAAATTTTTCTACGTAAATACATCATCAATGAACTGCGTCGAAATACTTTCTTCGTCAAACGGTAAACAAGCAGCGAAAAAGAAAAAAAGGTCATCAACTTTTTTCTGATTAATGCTCGCCGAGCGTGGAAATCTTTTTCCCACCGGCTCCGTGTACAATTGTGTACGAACAATACGACGTTACCTCGGCGGTTTATGCACGAAAAATCACGACGACGATCCGGCA
The DNA here is from genome assembly GCA_025469235.1 of Pemphigus obesinymphae. Taxonomy (NCBI): domain Eukaryota; kingdom Metazoa; phylum Arthropoda; class Insecta; order Hemiptera; family Aphididae; genus Pemphigus; species Pemphigus obesinymphae. Next base: position 23,476 of record JAIPRL010001946.1, read on the forward strand.
GAATGCTATATATACCCACTATATTAATATACTATTTATTCGGGAGAATTCAGTTTCTGGGTTAAATAAAACACCCCGGTAAATATAGTATTATATATATATATATATGACGAAAGAAAACAAATATTTATTACTAGAAACTTTCGGCATTCGAACGCCCATAGGAAGCTACGAGAATATATTGTATACGTAACGGGAAGTGACACATTAATTATTATTATACGGATGTTTTGCACTTCATGACTTTTAAACTATTATATGCCGTACGCGTATATGAGCAGCAGTTTGGACACGAAAGCGGAATAGATTTATTTTTCCATAATATCGTAAACGAGCGTTATATGCGAACGAATAAAAAGTATACTACCGAATATATTATCTATAGGCACGTGGTAATATAAGTAAAAATAAATAAATAAGACACTTGTATTACATGAAATTTCGGTCAGTGAAATGAGGTGAAAGCACTTTTGGATAGTTTTAATGGATGTTTTTTTGAATTTGAGTGCAATGGGTAAAATCATTTTTTTTTTCTTTTCATGAAAAGGGTTCTGAGCAGAGTTTGATGTAATACACATATAGTTATTACTAAGAATTCAATATTACATTTGTATAATAAGCACAGACGTTCAGTATATTTAACAATACTATTTGATAAGTTTAAAAACAAACTTTGAATGTACTCGATTAAATTTGTACTAAATTTGTAAGTTTTAAATTTTAAAATATTCACTTATAATATAAAAATGTTTCAAAATCAAAAATTATTTATAAATAAACCAAATTGATAAAATCGTTGTCATGTCAGTAGTCTAGTACTGAAATATAACTTGGTGTAAATTTCAAATTTCTAGTACCTACTACTTTTTTTCAGAATCACGAGGATATAACCGTAATTAAGTATAATAAACACGTCGTTTTTTAAATTTTTTCATTACAAAATTTATTGGGAAAATTGTAAAATATCCACCTTGAAATATACTAAAACTATATCCAATTTGGTATTAAATAAATAAATAAAATGAGTAAGCATATAAGATAAGATATTTAGAGCAATAGTACTACCATGGGTTGGAATGGAATTCAGAAGAATAGGTTATTCTGCTAAAATTTAAATAGCGGTACACAGCGTTTTTATTATTCAATGGATCCCTAAAGGAACCCGAACTCTTTTATTATTAAAACAAAAATAATTCATTATTTTTGGTTCTTATCAATACAGATTTTAGGCTAAAAGTCAATTCAAGATTATTTTTTAAATTAATATTTTTTCTTGACTAAATGACGCTGTACTTATCGCGGGCTTAGAGTAAAAATGTTCTATATCACCAATTTTTGAAAAAGTACTTTAAAAAAAGTACTTTAAAAAGCCCGCGTTATGTATTTTATAAATGCTAATATCTGAAAAAGGAATATCTAGTATAAATCGCTTCAAATTCGAGATGTTGTGGTGTTTTTAAAATATAGTGTAAGTTTTTGAAGTATAATTAATTTTTTTCGAGATATTCCGACGTGTTTAACATATTATTAATATTTTACATGGTATCGAAAGTCTATTGCTTGTCTATTGTTATGCAGCTTAGAAACTATGACGAACACAAAGCCAGTTCAAATCTATGAAACCGATTTTTTTTATTATATACAGGTATGCTTTATTTATGACTGTTCTTGATAATGGATAAATGATATAGTGACTGGCGTATTGGGTTTTGTATTGTGAAGAGTAGTGTTAAAAATAAAAAGCACAAATGAAAAAATTATTTTCCGTTTCATCGACATCCGCAGATTTAGCTGCTGACGACAACGTTATTGGTATTATCAATCTGATTATACAAATTCCTCGGAAGATAAATTGTGAATTGAACGCGAATGACCACCAGAGATCTGGAAAAAACGACGTGAAACGACTTAAAAATCGTTTTTGGAATGTGAAATCTTTAAAAAATACATAGTTTATAAAATCACTGAAATTTATTATTATTGAAATCACTTATTATAATGAAATATTTCGATCACATTTTCATAATTTGTGTCAAAAATTTGAATTAAAAATAATTATTATTTAAAACACGTTATATATTATGTAAGAATATTATGTAGAATTCAGTATAAAATATAATAATTAATATATTCTGAAAAATTCTTTTAACATAAAATGGTCATAATTTCGGAAAGTATATGCTTGTACCTTTCGGAAAATTTTAGTTTTAGAAACTTTTAATACACTTATGAATATTTTTGTAGTTTTATTATTTCTAATATTTTTGATGCACCCTTATTAATTATTTAAATTTGATACGGTTGTAACTTGGTGAATTTTTGATATAGGTCTATAATTTATACATCAAAGTTATTTTAAAAACAATTGCCTATACGAATCCGGTGTCAAAAGTGGGGGCTTTTGTTTAAAAATAATAAGGTGACAGTTAATTATTTAGGTATATTGTAAAAGATAAAAATTATAAGACTACCAATATATATTTAATATATTCATAAGTATTGTAAAATTAAAAATTTTTTAAAAATTATTATTCTTGAATGTACTTATATAATTTCCGAAATAATGAGCGTAGTTTTATGTTTGAAAAAATTATCCTGTATAGTAATATTATCCTGTATACATAATATGTTACTGTACTTTAATAACAACTCTGTAAGTTTTGAAGTAGTACATAAAACTTTTGTTGTTAATTATACTTTCATATTGTTTTATTTGAATGTAATATTATAGTGGACTTTCTAAAAGTACGAACATTCAGAGACTGACTGTAGAGATTCAGAGACTAACGTTATTGAAATAATAGATATAAATATATTATTTCTCTTGTATTCAATTGTCTATTGTGTTTAAATTAAAAACTCCACAGAAAAATGTTAATTATTTAATATTTTAAATGAAAATATGATCATAAATGGATATAATTTATGTATAATATATCATCTATATAATATGTTTCTATAGTACTTTAATTACATTTTTTAAATTAAAATAAATTATCCGAAACGGGTAAATAAATTTTAATCTTCGATGACTTCTAGTAAGTTGTATACTTTTTTTTTGAAAAACTACAATGTAGTTATAAAAATTCAATTTTTACAATGTATTGGATATTTGTAATTTTGTGACCAATTTTCCATTTATCTCTACATAGAGGCAAATTAGCATGAATGTATAAATTACAACTTATACATTTTCTTTGTCCTTAATGAATTTGAAATATTATGACATTATTTTGTTACGTTATTAACGTTGTTTGATTTTAATTTTGTTTCTATATTAGAAATTAAAGGAACACTCCAATAGTATTGTATTTCATTTTATAAAATCCTAAAAAAAAATGAAAACTATATAACGTAAAACTACGTTATGCCACAAAGACAAAAAGTATTAATATATATATATATATTATCAATTATATCAAAGCTATTTTAATCCATAAAAAAATATATATTTTGTAGTTTATATTTATGATTTTATTCTCTAAAATCTCGAAAATATTATAAAATCATAACAAAGTGCTTTCATATAAAATAAGCCATTATAAAAAAAGGGAAGTTTTATTAAAAGCTTTCATTAAAAGTTGTACATTTATTGAATATTTTGATTATTCTTATAATATATAACTATATATAATATATAACTTCAAAATACTCAATCTTGAGAAATATTTAGTACCATTAAAAGTTACTAGGTAGTAGGCACATTAAATAAAGTATGTACTTAGATACAAATTATAGATACTTAAAATAATATTGAAATATTATTTAAATAATGTCGGTCAAAGTTTAAAATAACGTAAAATAAAAAAATAAAATAAATAATAAACTACTACTCTATAAATAAATGAATAGAGGTACCTATAAAAAACTAAATTAATAAATTAAATAATTTAGATTGTCTATTGAGTAAATATAGGTTGAACCCTAATTTATGAAGTTTACCGAATCAAACTATATATTAAAATATTTAATTGAATCTAACCTTTTTTTCTTATACAAATTTAATTAGTAAAAAAAATTATATGTTTTTATAACCTATATTTTTAATATAACTATAACTATAACGATAACTAGTCTCATGTTTTTAGATAACCGAAACCTAAATCGAAATTACGTTTTTGGCGACTATTTTAAAATCTATAATAAAAAAGTTGTATTTAAAAATATTATTTTTTAAAGTTATGAGCTGTGATGGGAATTCAATTTTTAATTTTCAACTATATAGTTAGATTTAAAGGATATATAGTTACAAATGATTACTTGATAGAAAAATCTCACAATTATTAGACATAATATTCCGAGTTGAAGATTACTAAAACTGCAGTCATAATATAACTAATATCCTAAATATCCGCTTGAAAACCGAAAACGGAATTGATTAAAATTAATACCGGTTATAAGCCTAATTTAATGATTTTTAAATTAGCCAACATAAAGTTTACTAATCATACAGGTAATTGCAGTATTATTTTTATTTAACCTAATCTACCCCATGAATCGTGATTATTATAATTAAAAGTTAAAATTTTAATTGCAAGTTCAACTTCCGAACTCAACCAAAAGTTGAGTATAAATACTGAGCAGTTCGGTTCAATTTCTCTTCTACACGTATATAGTTATGTTTTTTTAGAGAAAATATGGTAGCGAGCTTTAAATGAATGATTCTTCTTAAAAGAATGAATTTAAAACTTTTTTTTTTTAATATAACTGTCAAAACTTTCAAAATATTAAATTTTATAATGATGTTTTTGAAACTGCTACAAGGAAATCCTCATTAATCAATCCATATATATATATATATTCACACGTGCTATGCTTTATATATTTAGTAATTATTACTGACAATGTAATTTTATATTTATTTCAAAGAGTTCTATAGTAACTGTAATTTAAATTTTTTTTATTTTCTACATGCATTATTTTCAAACCTTTCAAATATTCAATGAAAATTATGTTGTTAAATATTAATTTAGCATTTGAAAACAACTTTTTAGCTGAAGTTAATTATTTATATAAAAAAAAAATGGTGGAGTGGGGCAGGAGAACCTAAATGCCAGTCATAAAAATAATTTAGCCTCTATATAACTATTTAATTTCCAATGTGACATTTTGTTCATTTAAATTTTAATAAATATCATGAATTGTGGAATTTAATATTTATATAATGTACTGCAGGTTAACTGATGTATATTTCTGAAGGGAAAAATTGGAATTTTCTATTGGATAGTTCGAAATTAACTTAACCGATAACAATTTAAATCGAATTGTTAATTATAATTTAGTTACCAATTCGAATTCGTTGAGTTAACGATTAAATTATTATTTTTAAAAAAGTCAACACATTTTTATCGTTTTTAACATTTAACAACTTTTTAGCCTTGATTACCTACTATATATAATAGTAAATGGACCAGTATTCAATAAAAAATTTAAATGACCATTAAATAATATTTTGTTCGCCAATTTTTGATATTTTTTGTATGTAACTAGAATAGCATACTTTTAACACTGTATTACATTTTTAGGTCTTAAAACTAAAATTAAGCTTGTTATGAATTAAATTTCAGAAATTTGAGTATTGCTATAAATAGCTTAAAATTGGGAAAACATTTTCGACATTTATTTTTGCCTTCATAATGTATCTACATACGTTTGTGGAGAACATTTCAAGCTTCTAGCATCAATCTTTTCACAGTTATGAATAATTTTACCATAATCGTATTTACCGATTTTTATACTTATATTTTGATAGTTTTTTCTTCCGCGTTTATCAAAAAAAAAAAAAAAACCGAAAAATAACCTTTAAAGCACCAACTAAATGCAATTTACTACTGGAAAATGGTGTTACTACTGCTACTTGTAGTGAGAAATTATTTTTATAGAATATTTGGGTACAGACTATAAAAAACACATCTTCTTAAAACGAATACATTTCTCACTTCACTCAGAATCTAAAATTCGAACTACTATTGGCAACGCAAATGCAGGCAATATTAATCAACATAGGGTGACCATATATTCTCAAAATTAAAAATGGAACAATAAAAATAGTCAATCGTAATGGTTTTTAATAATTTTCTGCTAAAATGTTCATAAATCGTTTTAAAAATGGTAAATAAACAAAAAAAAAAAACAGGTCTCCACTTCCAAAATTGTTCCATTTAATATTAGATCTAGAAAGCAATCAATCTAGAAAGCAGAACACTTCCAAAAATACAGGACGTACGATCACCCTAAATGTATTAATGGACGAAGAATTTTATATCCAAAAATTACATCCCCGAGTGCACAAATGAATGTGTTGGGGTTCTCTGTAGGTACTTATAGGTATGGCATCTGATAGTAGAAAATAATAATTATTCGATTGACAATATTCGATCATAAATATTCATTGGATCGGAAATTTTGATCCTAATCTCGAATATCTATTGAATATTGATAAAGCCAATGAATGATATTCGACACGATTTTCGATTATTTTTTCATTCAGGTTGATGATAAATATGTGTTATGATATCATAAATAATGGTAGTAATATTTAAATCAGTATTCTGTGACTATGATAAAGACAATTTATAATATAATATACCTATATTTGTATTTATACAAATCATTTAAAATTTTTAAAAAGTGTACCTATTAGAACATATTTATAGTTTATATATTATATAAAATAATACTATAGTGAGTTAAATAATAATGTATGAAAGAAAAAAATAATTTTGAGTCAGCTGAAATATAAAATATGTATTATATGTAATCAAAATATGTACATTGTACATATGTGATAATAAGCCCAAAGGTGTTTAAGTGATAGTTCAATTTGGAAAAGAATCCATTAACTATGGTCTAAAAAGTACCTTAATATAACTAATTATTTATTATTACCTAAAAACATTATATACGTACTGATATTTTTTATAGTATTCGTGCAAATTTCTCTCTGTATAAAATTTAATATTAGGCTTTAATTGTAATCACATTATCCCCTATTCCACCAGGAACTTTTTTTCCAAAGTTCTATTTCGAGAAGAAGAATAAAATTAATTATTTATTTATTGTATCTACTTATTCATCATTATTCATTACTATACAATTAATTATAACTATATAGTATATAATTGTTGTTGTAAAATTCACCTTTGATTCATTTTCATTTTGAAATTTGTAGTATTTTTAATTGCTAAATATTTCCATATTCGCGATGTCATATTACTGTACATTATATTTTAAATCGTCATTAAATGCTATAAAATTATGAGTTATGCATATTTATAATGAAATTATAATTCAAAATATAAATGTTTAAACATTTTAAACAAAAAAATTATGTCGATAAACTTATAAATTATTCAATACCTACATTGAAATTGATGAGTGTCGAATACCTAATGCAATGTCGTTATAAATGCTCGAATATTATGTACTGTCGGACCAGTAATGAAAAACAGTTTGAGAATAATTTGTTTTGTGGAAATCAAAACTGAAAATATTTTCAACTAATTTTTGAAAGAAAAACATTTTTGATACCTTTGAGAATAGCCTCCCCAGTGCTTGAATCAAAGTTTTCCTGTATTATTCTATAGTTTTTTTTAAACTAAAACGTTGCATATTTGCATTCAAGTTAAATCACATTAGGTATAAAAATAACAATTTCACCATAAACTAATAAATTTTAGACATTTTAAACTAAGAAAATACATTGTGCAAATTTGTTTTATATAGATATATAATATTTAAGTAGTTAGAAAAATCCCTTTAAGAAGGACCTTAAAGACTTTCCTCTTTTAAAAAAATTTAATAATTTTCTTTTAAGTGAATTAATGAGAGAGCTATTTATAGTATATATTATATATTTTTAAATAAATAAGTATCGTAATTACGCAATAATAAAAATGGAATTGACACACTATATAGAACCTACATTAATTATAAAATGTTTTATTTTATAAATTAAAAATAAAATAAAAGTTAACAGTTTTGCCATTTTAACTGAACATTTTAATTGAACAAGTTAAAATGTAATTACAACTATATATAATAATATAGACCATATTAATTGAAGGCCCATTATCCTTGACCTAACTAATTTGAGTATTTTCATTATCATATTATTTCTTATTGCACATTATAGTAAACTGGACTGCACTATTGTGCTCCACCAATTATAATTTTTATCTAACCATGTACAGTCACAAATTCACAGTATTGATTGTTTTTTTTTTTTTTTAAAAATTGTCTTCTTTTTTTTTTTAAAGGAATACTCTGTTAAACGTCTCCGGTCAGGGGACGATTGTTGAAAAACTCATTTATTTTCCATCAACAATCTGAGAGAGTTCGTAAATTTTAGAGAAATACTGCTGGTCATGATAGGTAAGTGCACGATCAATGGCGCGTACGCAGGACAACTGATGTAGAAAATCTAGTGTCCTATCATTATCAAGAGCATTTGCCCTTACGCTGCGGGGATGTTAAATGTGCCGGCGAATTTACACGGCTCCGTGCTCTAACGGGACGACGTTCGGGTCGGTGTTCAAAATGCGCTTGAAAGACAAAACGATTCTGTAATATAATATTATTGTACGATAATCGACAAATTTCGTTCAAAGCAAAGGCGGTCGTTGAACAAAATTAACTTAAATAGTTCAAGTTGAATTCACCGGAAAAACTTCAGTAAAGAGTAAATAGTAAGGGAAAAAATTTTGACTCGTTAGGTTTGAAGTTCAAATGAAAAAAAAAAAAACTAACTCGACGCCTTTAAAAAGAAGTATATGTATTGTTTTTATTTTCTATTAGGAAAATTTGAATTAAAATCTTTGAAATTATTCAACAAATTGTAATACATTTTTTAAATTTTACTTAAAAAATAAAATATTATAGTTAATGTTATGACAATTTTAAACATTTAAACTAGTCGCTAGTTAGTCGACTAATTTATTAATAATTTAGACTAATTGATTTAAAACGTTAGAAATAGATTAACTTTAACTTTTTAATTAGTTAACGTGCACATTCGTACACAGTACACACTAAATTAATAGATAATATATTGATGTCGTTTATAACGAATGTATGGTAAATAATTAATAATATATATTTTTAAATTATCCAGAAGAATGTTCATAAGGATTATTAAAGATTATTAAATCTTCAATATTTCTCAAACCATATCCTTTTCATTTTCTGTATTTTATCGTTTTTTGTTTCATAAATTCTCATTTTCAAAATGCTAATAAAATTGTAGAAAAAATGGATTTAAAATTTAAAAAATAAAAATAAAAATCGGATTCATAGCCCTTTTATTTGAAGCTAGAGATTAGATTTGTTTGGCTTTTAGTACATTTTTTTCTCAGAAGATTAAAACCCTGACACAGGGTTACTGATGGATTTACCCGAAAGTTCAATATTACCATTAACCGTGAGATTGGCATTAGCGTCTTATACAGCCGTTAGATGATTACATTATATATTATACATGATATATTAAATTAAGAATAAGTTACTTACGTCGGAGTAATTTACAGTAGTGTAGGTTAATTTTAAATTATGTTAAAATAATCTGATACCTACCTAAACACCTAAATCTAGATGTATTGTTTTAATAATATTTTTATAAATCAAATAACAACAGGTAAATTAATGAATACAATAAACTAAAATTAGTTATGTTAAATTGACCCAAATGCCCTTTGGTTAAAAATCAATAGTTAATATTAAAAATATTATATGATTTACTATTATTTTTAATAAATTAAAAAATAAATTATAACTTTACTTAGTACAAAATAATATATTTTCGAATATTTAAAAGTACCTATTCAATAAAGCAATGCTGGGTATTAACGAGTTAATAATTTAATATTTGATTTTAACTTTTAACTTAACTTTTTTATGTTTGATTTTTGTTAACTTATCTTATTTTTGATTATATTAAATTTTAAATAATGAGTTACTTTTAATTAAATCTGAGTTAAGTTAATTTTGAAATAATTGATACATTTTGATTTCATATTGTGTTTATTGTTAAAGTAATTTAATAAAATAAAGTTATTTTTGTGATTTCTAATAATATTATTATATATCGAGAATTATTTATTTCTTGAAAATATTAATAAAATGAGAATACCTATATGTTGTTTAATAATCTCCCTGTAATATAAATTCAGGAATATATTAGATTTCTCGCCAATAAACAATATTTGATTTTTAATCAATTTTTAATGTTATATTGACTCGTAAAAAAAAAAAAAAATTAACTTAACTTAAGATAATGAGTTATTATTATTTTTTTATTTACTTAACTTAACTTAATCGTTAGAAAAAAATAACTATTAACTTTAAACGTTTATTATTTTTTTCTATTAACTTAACTTAACTGAGTTAAAAAAATCAATAACTTGCCCAGAATTTCAATATTGTGTTGGTGATGAATTTGTTCAAGTTTGACTTTCAATAATCGTTAGCAGGTGCCCATTTATTTAACTAAAAATTACATTGGAATTTTGATTAAATTATATTATATGTAGGTATTTACAAGTACACTAAGATATAACGAAAATAAGTGGGATGATTATGAAATTAAACTGTAAACGGTTCAATTGATACAACGGCCATTTATAATATACCTAATTAAATTAGTTAATCAATGGTAAACGGGTAATATTAACAGTATATGATATTAAAATTTACGTAATTGACAAATTATTGTAACGAAATTACTTATTATTTAAATTAACGGGGTTGTACCAAAATTACTATTTAAATGTAATTTCTCTAAAGTAATGCATTACTTTTGACGTAATAAATATATATTGGTAGGTACCTAGATTATAAGCATAGAACAAAAATAAATATTAAAATTAATTTTCAAATTTTAATAATATTTCATTATTTTTAATTATGATTATTAATAATAATTATTTTTATTATTATTGTGATGTTTGCAAAGTGCGTAGAATTATTATTTTATAAATTTATTACTGTAGGGAATTCATATATTCTGATAATAGGTAATAAATAGAAATGTGATCATTTTTGACGAAAAAAGTAACGCAATTTCTTTGGAAGTAATTATAATTACTAATACACTTATAATATTCGTATAAATACCTAAATATGTAACTACTAACTTGATAAAACAAATTTTAGGTAACTTGCAAGTAATTTGGATAATAATATTGTAATGGGTAAAATTATACTTTAGATTGTAAGATAACAGAAAGTGTTTGTAGAGAAATTTAAAAAATAATAATTAAATGTGTTTTAGTAATCAGATGTTTTTACTGGATTATTAGATATATATATATATATATATATATAGGTAATAAAATTTAAAAAAAAACCATTTTTAGAATATTAAGAATCTTTTTTTTGCGACGTCTGTTTATAAATATACCAAGTATATCTATAATATCAATCAGTATTATGGGTAATAGTTTCATATGAAACTTAATAAAATTTATTGTATATTGTACCTACTATAAATTACACATCCTTTATAGTATATTATTGTTCTAATTTCGTATGTGTTTTTAACCGGAAAATACTCGGACAATGTAAAAGCAACGTTTAAAATTTCAACACTATTCGGTACCACCACACCATTATTTGTGAATTATATACCATGTATCGTTCTGAATACAAAACACAACTATGTTGGTTTGAAAAAGCGTCGAATCACTATTATTTTTCTTTTAAATCACAGCAAAACCCTATCGGGGTCGCTATAGATTTTGAGTAAGGTAACCATATAAACGTGTTACGAATACGGAATAACAAAATGTAAGCGAGCTCGTATTGTGAAATCGTTGGTCAACATCTCCTATTTACATTTAATAATATATTATATCGTAGCAACAAGAAATTACAAAATTCGCGGTTTATAATACGTGCGTATTTTCATTTTACTGGACAAACGACTTCCAAAATTGTAATTCATTCAAGTAATTTCGCGAATGAGTCACGTTAATCATATATTATGTGGAATGAATTTATAGATAATACAATAAAGATAAATAAAGAAATAAAATCAAAGATGAGCAAGTTAAGTTAAATTAGAACAAAAGTCTTTAGTGAAATCTGCAAGACTTGGAATGCGATGGTTTATTCGGATTTCGGGTCTTAGATGTATTTGGGAAGTACTGGATCTTGCACTGGATGAAAAAATCTTATATATGAAAATAAACCAAAAATATCCGGAAGTATTTGAATATTATACCTTACAAACACCTAAATATAGTTTTGGGATAATATTTTCCATGATATTCATCGGACTTGCACTGATTGATGAATAATTTTTTTCTTAAAATTTTTGTTAAAAAAATATTAAAAATTTAGTCTTAGCTGGTTATTACACCTTCAATTACTGTAACGAAATGATTACTTTTTTGAGTATAATCCAATTGTAATTTCATTACATATTATTTCAGTTAATGTAAATGTAACAAAATTACTGTTTAAAAGTAATTTTCATAAAGTAACGCATTATTTTCGACCTTATAAATATTATAATGATATACAATATATTGGAGACTTAATATTAAATAAATAGTATTAAATGTTAATAGTTTGTTATCAAATCAGAATAACACGTAATTATTATTAAATTATACAACCAATATCCTATTATAAATCATTATTATTATTTTTGAACCATTCATAAAAATATTAAGTTGTAATTTTATTATTCTTAGTACCTACCTGGTGCCGGATTGAGTATAATTTTTTGAAATAATATTAAAATCTCAGGAACGAAAATAAATAAAATATAAAAAGTAAATTATTGACAGAAAACTAACTTAGATTATAAAAAAACAGTTGTTTTGATTCTTAACTCGAGAAATTCGAATTATTAAAATTGCTCAACGCAGTATACCTTATCGATTTTTTCAAATTTGTATGATTTAAACATTATTAGTATCCATTTATTAATAACTAATTATTTTGATTAGAAATATGTACCTATACTGTACTATAGAAAATCCTTCACCCCAAATATAATACAACTGGATGATTATGAAAATCAATTTTCAAATTTTAATAGTTATGATAGTTTGGACTAGTCGAGTTAGATAGATGGTTGAGTTAGAAAGGCAAAAATAGATTAACTTTTTACTTTTTAATTATTTAATTAGTTAATGCCCATTGTCTACTATTAGATAAAATAGTATTTAGATGGGTTGTTTCTCGAATATAAATGAGTAAGTATAGATTTACTCGTTGGCCAATCATGCAATGAGTAATTACTATAAGAACCGTGATCAACCTTAGAATATCTATTAGGTATTATATATACATATAAGTTACTGATTGATTAATATTGTATAGTTTGAAATCTGACTCTTATATTTTACGTTTGGTCTGCATGTTATGATGAGTAAAATATATTAGTAACACCATATTTTTTTGATTGGGTATGTATAAAATTTAAAATTACAATTGAAAAATTAGCAAAAAAATAATAATAGTAATTTAATTTTTCGGAATAATTAAAAATTAATCGTTTAATTATTTATTTGTTTATTTATTTTATTATTATTTAGTCTCTTTTTATAAATTAAAACAGAAATTATAAAAATAAATTAATATTTCAATTAATATAAGTATATACAAATTAATAAATATATTAATATATAATAAGTTGTCATATTGTGTACTTGTTAAAAGTTTCGAGAGCGTTATTTTAAGGATTTATATTAAATTAATATAATATATTATAAGGTATATTAAAAGTTTTAAATACAATGCATATTATAATATGATACAAATTTGGTATAATTGTTATGTAGTTATTATAAATATATCTTAGACAATGATTGTCTAGCGAAAAATGTGTTTGAATCACATATACAAATTTTGTTAAACATTTTCCCACTTGTTTATATTTATAGTTATTGCATTATAATTTTTTGTAAATACATTTTATTTAAATATTAAGAAAAAAATTCATAATTTACAACATTTATTAGTATAGTAGGTATCCAATATTATCAAAATAAAAATGCCGGTCAGTAAGATCGGGAGTACTTCGTACTTTGGGTAGGATATTGGTAGTGTATTCGCATAAGTATATATTGAATTAAAAAACAATGATAAATCATTGAATTCGATAAAAAAACGATTCAGAGCGAAATTATGTATTATTAAAAATATAAGAGGGAACCACGACAATTTTAACTAGACTGAATTTAATAATAAAAACTACTTTACCCTAAAACTCTTATTCGGTTTCTTCTAAAAGTGTATACATACAAAAAGAAAAATAATAAAAAATGAATGTTTTTTGATTTTCTACGTATTCCCATTATCCAAATAAACATTCCATTTTAGCTAGATATACACTTTGTGACATAACAATAACTTAGAAATCGCACTCTAGTAGCCAACAAATAAAATAAAATATAAACCACATAATAATATCAGTCAACTTCAATTGCTTAAATTTAAAATGTATAAGTATTACGTATATATGGTGGATCTAAATCAATTTTCTTCCTACCCTAAGGAAACTGCTGGAAAAAATGAAAAATACATTGTATAAAGTACAATTTCAAACCGATTTTCTATCTAGCTAAATCATACCAACGTCAAAACTCCTCCTTGACTCCATCTGGTCGAAAATTTTACTCGTAGAAAAAAAAATGAAAAATAAAGTAAACATCATTCTCATATCAAATCTCTAAGCCCAGAATCTAATATAATATATGTTTTTTTTGACATGAGTTTAAATTACTTAATAATTTGTACTGATTTTTATACTAATTTTTTATTTTGTATTTTTTTTTTTTTAATCTTTAGGTCAGTATTTCGTATTATTTAATTACTTTTAAGGCATATTTACTGGAATTAATTACATATTTTAGGTCATACCTATTTACATTTTTCATTTCATATTTTAATATTGTTTAGTTTATGAATGTTGATTCTCTGGTTAAAAATTGATTCAGCAAAAATGCACAGGTAGTCATGAAAACTAAGACGAACTATTTAGTTAAAATGTGTTTTTTGTTTGTTAAATTAAAAGTAACTGAGATTTTTTTTTAATATCTTCAAGTCAAAAATTAAAAGTTAATATATTATATATTATAATAAATTAACTTAAATTAAATAAAAGTTATGAATATTTTCCAAGAAATAATAACAATAATTGTGGGATTTGAGTTCCCATAAAGACTTATTATTTTAATTGTGTATTTTTTCAAAATAAGATTTGATTGTTATCAATTTATTTCTCAAACGAATAAAATTATTTATGAAATTATGAAAATTAAAATTTGGTGAAATTCAACTTAATTTTTATATTACGATATCAAATTAACTTGAAGTTGATTAGTTGGTTCCATAACAAAAAATACTATTCGCTAGCTGGGTCGACTGTGGTCGAGTGGTCGAAACGTGTGTATTGGCACACGGGATCCTAGGTTTAACTCCCTGTAGGTAGCTAATGAGAGGTATTAGCCAACCAGAGTTTTTTCACTGATAGCGTCTGGTCTCAAGTAAAAGGCTGTCTATAATTACCAATCTGCAAGAACCATCTTCGACTCCCCAAATATGTGAAGCTGTAAACCTGCAGAGCATGTTAGAGTTTACGAAATAAGAGGATGTATAACTGTTAATTTGTTTTACATTTTGCTAGCTTATTTATATTATCGATTATTGGTATTATGAAATTGTTCAAGAGAACGTGCTTAATATTTAATAATGCCTATTGCCTTATATTTCTCATAATATAGAACAATTTATTATTTTAGGAACCTCATTTTCAATTTAAAATATGTGTCTTAAAGATGATAATAAAATGGTATATAAAATGAGAATTTTTAAGAAACTGAATTATAATCTTTTTATTTTAAGCCAGTGTATTATTAAGTTAGAAGTTAATACTAAACAAAAGTCAAAAAAATCACGTTCTCCACATTTGAAAAAAAAATAATACGATACATACCTAAATCATTAATAAATTGTCAACAACTGATTAGGTACCTATGGGATAACTCGATTGTCTAATAAACTGCCATCTCCCTAGTAATTATGACACCAAATTGTAAGAACTGTTGATTGTTAAATCAACAATAATCTCCCTAGCTATATAGTGATAATGATAGCAAATCGATATTATAATGATCGATTGTTATATCAATAATCTCCCTATCAACAATCGATGACAATGAATCATAAGGACGGACGGAAGGAAGGACACAACGGAGATACTTTTAGGAACCTAAAATTGACTCATTAATTAATAGTTTAATTACAATTTTTAATAGATTTATTGTATATTTTATCGGATACGCCAACTCGAAATTGTAAATATAATATAATAACATTAATATAATCGTGCGGATTTCTTGAATTTTCGCCGTTCAATGAGCGTGTACGGTATTAATATTGTGTTTTGCAGCGTCGTTAAAGAGGATTAAATTTCGGGTTAGCGTTTATACTATATAAGAATATCATCCGTGTATATAATGTAATATAGGTACAATTTCGACTCAATTACGGAAGTAATAATATACTCGTAAACAATATATAAAATGCAGTTTAAACATACACGAACACACGTGGCTGTGCCCTGTGCAGGGACCGTATATCGGGTTTCATTCGGTATATATATATATTATACAATGTGTATCTACTCTATACAGGGTGATCCAATAAGCAAACTAACTCAATTTTAACTTCATATAATATATATTAACATTGGGATGTTTGATTATATTTAAATTGTATATATTATTTTTAAAAACTCGATTTTTTTTTGTATTACATATTATTATAATGGGTGTCCTATAGCCGCAGTGTTGGATAAGTTACCTTTAAAAAATAACTAAATTACCTTAGTAGTTACAAAAAAGATAATTAGATTACTTTTTTGTTATCTAAATACAAAAAAAAAAAAATGTATTGCATTACTTTTTTAAACTTAAATGTAACTAATGTACGTAACTAGTCATAATGACGTTACATTCAACATTTTATTGACGCAATTAAAAAAAAAAATATATATACCAATATTTCTGAATTTCGGTTTTACTGACACTCCAATTAAAATAATATAATATAAACGATTTTTGGTCATAATATATATTTTTATATAATAACATAGCCTATAGTTATATGTGTATAATACCGGGTAACTTGGAATTTTGAAGTGAATATTTGTTATATATTATTTTTATAACAGTGTTTAATATTTAGGGTTATTAATGAAATCAAATTCTGCCACTATAATATATTTTTTCAGAATTTTCTGTAAATACATTCCTCGGTATGCTAAATTAATATAATTAATCAAAAAAACCTAATTTAGATCAAACGTACATTATTATATTGAATTATATTGAGCTATCCTATTTACTGTATATATATATATACACATAAATATACACTGGCGTATACGTCAATTTTTTAAAAGTGTAACGAAATATATAAATTACCCCTCCTTAATAAGGGAAAAAAGACATTTTCGGGTACACTTCTCCCAAAACTCTCTATATTTCTCAAAAACTTTTGGAAAATGTTAAGCAAAATAATAAAAACTGTATTATATTTTCAAATATGTTGCCACTTGCGATTCGGTGCAATTTTCCCTTACACAATACAATACAATTAGACATAAGTTAAAAAAATAATAAAGTAAAAATCATTAATCTACCCATTTTAAGAATTCAATCATCTTTCGAATGTTTTTTGATAATAAATATTATTGACAACCGTGGCGGGCACCTGGTATGGTCACGGTAGCATTGAGTTCCACCGGAAATCGAGAAAGGCACACGAGGGGCAAAAAATATTCAGCTGCGAGTCGTGGTATAACGACATAGCGAGCATAGTATTTCGCTATCACAGAGTATACAGAGTGGTGGTGGTCTGGCATGACCCAAAAATGCCTGAGAGGCAAAAAATTTAAAACTTCAGTTGCTTAATAGAAAAATTAATATCAAGTGGTGAAAGTGAGCTGGAAATATTCATTATATTATTCATTATATTCATAAATACATTATATATATTATATATTCATTATATTACATTATAATTATTATTATATTTTTATAAAATTTTCCTCATACAGGTGACACACACTTTATTCCATGTAATTTCTAATACTAAACAACAAAATACCACATAAATATTGGTTTAATTGTTTTCCAATGTATTCTCATATCACAGAGGTATTCAATATGAAAATAAAACTTGATTATTTAATATAGGTATCTACTTAGTATTCTATTAAAATATTAGTCATTTTATATTTATAATATTTTTAATAAATTAATTTCGAACATAGATAATAATCGTTTACCAATAATTGAATTAAGCGATTTTTGCAGTATTGACTTAAATGATTTGTAATCTTATGGCGTTCAAATCAATGTTTCCACTAATTTATGGGGGTAATGCCACGTTTATGAGATTACGGTGGATTATGATCAGGTATGATTTCGTTTATGATGGATGGGTGATGTTCCAGGTGAATGATCCCTGATTCCACGATTCCAGTGTATTTTAATATGATATTTTGCATTTTTTTTTTTGATACATACTTACTATTTAGTCAAAAAGAAAAATTTTGTTTCATTCCAATGTAATTAATTATATATTATATTAATTATATAGGTGTAGGGTTGACTTGAAAAAACCCAACCCAAAAAAACCCACCAAAAACCCCAATACACCAACTTAGAAAAATTAAAACATTTTATTACGGTTAAATAAAATATATTGAATTTTTTTAATGGAATAGTAAATATTAAAATTCTTATTTAGAAAATTAAAAATTCAATGAACTATGAATACAGCTAATAATATAGTAATATTCATGTGTTTGGTAATAATAATATTCTTATATAGGTATTATTATTAATATAGGTACCTACTAAATTTAATACAAATTATATTATTATTGGATAATATAGTATAATTAATTATATTAAATTATACTAATATGTTAATGGCCTTGGCCAGGAAAAATACAGTGTATGTAATATGGGGAAAAATAACATTTTTATTGGGTTGAAGTGGGTTTAAAAAAAACCAGCCCATTAAAACCCATTTTTAGTTGGTTTAAATGAGTTTTTTTTCTAAAATAAAATCCATTAAAACCCACCCAAAGAATTTTAAATTAACATTAATAATAATAAATAATAATATATTAATATTATTATGTATTATAATAAATTAATTAACATTCATAAATTCTTTGCCTCACCACTGACAACAGTCACAAGTCACAATAACACCCACCAGCTTCACGGACAATTGAAAAAACGGTTTAGCGAGAATGTTAAAACATTTTATACACGTATAGATGTATATATAGACATTGTTTACTAACTATCTTTTTACATTTATTATAACATTTACATATTTACTATTACCAGTGGCGGATCCAGGGGGGAGGCACAGGTTGCATTTGTCTCACCCCCCCCCCAAACGTATTTTTATATTGTATTTTACTATACTGTATGTGATTTGTTATGTAATAAAACATGGCTTAATCTTAACACGTTAAAAAACTTCGGGCTTTTGCCCCTCCCAAAAAAAAAAAAAAAAAAAAAAATCTAGCTCTGGGTCCGCTACTGACTATTACTCGCATTGCTTGCTGCATAGATACATACAATATTATTGTAGTTTGCGGTGCTCGAATCGGCAAAACAAAAGTAGGGGGACTCTATTTACTTTTAAAAAAAGAGCGTCCCCATCACTATTATATACACTATTACACTATTTTAGCATAGTTTCTTCTGCTTCTCTCTAAAAATAGTGGAGGTACGCTAAAATTTCTGAAAAATTAGTTGAGGTACTCAGTCCCCCCCCGCGTCCCCCTCCAATTCGAGCACTGGTAGTTTGAAAAATTCAGTTGATTTTTATTTCGCATTAACATTCTCGCCTTTTTGGCTGCTGCGTGTCTTACACTCCGGATCAGTAACAATAAAGTCGAGGAGTCGCCGAATCGTTCCCCTCCCCGATTATCCGATCCCGGTGCCGCGGTTATCCGAGAAAGACGGTCCATCGTGAAGACCTCGCGGATAGCCGAGGTAAGTATATATATATATATATATATATAATATCAAAGGAAAATAATTTATTGCGCTAAAAGACGATCGCCGAGTAGACCTATATACATATCATACACGAAGCTATATTTATATAATAATAATAATAATAATAATAATAATAATAAT
Source organism: Pemphigus obesinymphae (assembly GCA_025469235.1). Classification (NCBI taxonomy): domain Eukaryota; kingdom Metazoa; phylum Arthropoda; class Insecta; order Hemiptera; family Aphididae; genus Pemphigus; species Pemphigus obesinymphae. The sequence goes on from JAIPRL010001946.1 coordinate 43,659, forward strand.
AATAATAATATAATCGTACACATATTATGCACGAGTCGTGTACACATAATACGCATAATGTTATATAACGGTCGGAAATGTGTTTTACACAATCGGTTTTCGGCCATCTGAGCCGCACACGGTTCGCCCTCAAAGACGTATTCAAATTCAATTGTCGTCGTCGTTGACGACTATTCACCGTCGCGCGTTCATCCTCCACCCGTAGGCCGCCGAACCCGATCGAGGGGATCCGATGCAATTACGCGGAGCGTATATACACACCCCCCCGTCGGCGCGGCCGCGAGGGGGCTTTTAGTCCCTTCGATATTAAGCGCCGATTAAACGAGGCATTATTTCTCCCGTTCGTTTCTCTCACTCTCTCTCTCTCTCTCTCTCTCTCTGTCGCCGGGCCCATACCGCCACGTCCCTATTCGTCCTTTCCCGCGAATATATAATATAATATATATATATATATATGTATTATATGCAATATGCACGTCTTTGGCCAACAACACTATATATTGTGCAGTTATATACGGAGCCCGTATGGCTTTGTAGGAAAAAATTATAAATAATAATAAAAAAAAAAAACAAAAAAAATAAAAAAATCTGTACACGCGACGCGAAGAAAAAAAAAAGGAGAAAATCTCCCTTTTGTTCGTCGTGCGCCTTATAGTTTCCACACGTACGGGATAACACGGCAGTATACCTAATATAATATTGTAATAATATGAAAATGCGAGCGCGTATTACGCGTACAGGTGCATTTCGAGTACGTACAGAACGCGAGCGCGTGACGACGACCGCGTGATCGCGCGGACGCGGAAACACCGATGCCAATGCGCATTTTGGATTTTCGAAAATTATCATAATACGTGTATTATTAATATTTCAATCCAATAAACGCGCACGCCGAGTTTAATGCTATGCTTTTTTATTTTTTTTTCACTTCACGATAGTACAATACGGCCGCGTTCGACCACACTTGTCTGCGATTTTTCCGCGACCCAATCGTTGGAATCGTTCGGTACACCATTATTAACCAAAACGTCATAATTACAACTCTGCATATTGCATAATTTTGCTATATTGCCAATCAGATCGACCGAGCGAGAAAAAAAATTGCGCATTTTATTTTGCGGGTATATATAAAAAATATACGTTATATACGTTACGTTTTAACCGTGGTTCTCTTTATCTTATAGAAATCGTGTCATTACGACACAAAGCGTGCAATACGAAAATGTAGTAAATTTGAAAAAAAGAGTATGTAAAAAAAATTTCGTTTTATTGAATTCGTTTTAAAAACATTTTCTCTTATTTTTATTTATTTTCATTACAAATACAGTATGGAAAATAACGGTGATGTAATACCAGGGGCGGGAGCAAAGCCCATCACATATTCCTATTGTAAAAGTTTGCAGTACGAATTGTTTTCTACAACAGGGCCAACGCTATACCGTTATCCTTTCTGTCCCGTCGGGATTCGAGAATCTTTTTTCGTTTTTTTTTTTGCGACGCGATCGTATTTGCGATTAAATAATTAGTTAATTTTCCGATTTAAATTATGTTGGAGATTTTTTGTTTTTAGATTCTGGTTTTACAACGATGTGTGTATGTGTGTTTGTTTTTTTTTTTTTTATGCCCGTATACCCAAATATTTGCGTAATTTTATGAAGTTCAATATAAAAAGTGGAGTACTCCAATCATTACATGCAGCATCATTTTCTAGTCAAAAACTGCGTCTATTTTGTACTTTAACAAGGTAATTTTATTTTTCAAGTTTTTCGATAAATGCATAAGAAAAACAACCAAAAAATGAAAGAAAAAGCACGATTTCGTTTAAACCCAATATGGGGTTTTCGTCATAATTCCGTAAATAATAGTCATGAAATTTTCACATAAAATATACTTAAGTACAATATTCATGTATACATGTAGGCTATTTATAGCAATTTTAAATATTGAAGTTTTATCGTCATAAAATAGTTAGTTTTAGGTCTTAAAACGTACCATGTGTTGTTTCCAATGTTGAGCATACAAAAGTTAAAATGTAACCAGATAAAGATTAAGTTAGTTGATATAAATATATCCAAATAAAGATAAAATTTAGTTGAAATTTATATTATCTATAAAAAGATAAAAGATAAATATTTTTTATCTAGATGAAAAAAAAATTAAACATTTTTCATCATTTTTTAATATTATTTCTTTTGTAAACATATATTTTAATATTAAAACATTAATCAACCTAAAACTATATATACATTATGTCATTGGAGGTAATATGTATCTCCATCAAAATTGTGTTTACTTTTATTGTACTTTCATTTACTCGAGTTGAATATAGATATAAACTTTATGCTTAAAATTAAAGCATAAAATACATGTATTTACTTTTTGAACAATTATTTTAATAAAAGTTGTTACTCGATTAAAAACAGGATAGTATATTTTATTTAAAAAAAAAAAACAACCAATTAATTTAGTTGGGTATAATTATCAATGTTAATAGTGTATTATAAACTAGTAATTTTTACCAAAAATGTATATAAATATAAAATTAATGTAAACATTTTTCAAAATTTTCCCCCCCAATTTTGGACTATTTAAATAGCAATTTTCAATTTTGAAGTTTTTTTGTCATAAAAGAATGAGTTTTAGTTATTATCGATAATTATATAACACTTATATAACACTATATAAAAAAAACTTGGTTCAGAATCGTTTTATTGAAAGAAATGATTTATCATTGCTTTCAAATTCAATATATATTCAACCTCTAGTGACCGGGTTTTTTTTTTATGATTATAAATTACAATGATAAAAAATAGAAACATCTAGAAACAGCAGCTTGGGACCATGTTTCTTATAAATTATCGGACAATATTTTCAAGGTAGATTGATTAATTATTCACCTTAAATATTCTGTTACTGTATAATTGCGATAGTAATGATTATACTTTTCGAAAATTTAACTAGGTATACTAATATTCAAAATTATCCTCATTATAGTAAGACAAATATTATGTTACCCACCTACCTACCTATAAGAGACAAATTAATATTTATAAATCTGCCATAATTTAATAGTTGAAATAAACCTCGTTATTTATATTTTATTCCGATAAATGATGTTGTCAGACTTCAAAACTTTACTAAATTCAAAGAAAGATTCAAGAAATTCGCAATCAGTAAACACAGTACAACTGTGTGCATCATCGATTTCGATTAATAATCTTGGTTCAATGTAAAAATATATCACGGTTTAGTTAGACATTCGTGGCATTCATCGTTTTGTCCCCTCCGTAATTATTATTATCAGTTAACATACAACATTTTTATGTTTTTAATAACGTTTATCATATTGCCGTTACAATAATAATTATAATACGAATTTATATTAAAATTCAATTATTTTTATAATAATATGTGCTTTATTTACTACTGTAGAGCTTATTGTTTAATGAGAAAATTGATAACGGAAATGTGATAAGGGATAAAAAAAGGGGTAGTAAAATTTCAGACGAGGACAGATCTGGGGACCAAGTATTGAGAACAGTTATAAATAATAACGATATTTCGTAGTATTGGCAATCGTTTGTAAAGTATAACGATAAATCACAACGTTTTTTTTTTTTGATATTGTGGTCGTAATTAAATTAATGACTTTTAAAACCAGTCGTTATTTTAAATAATTATCGTTATATGTACACCAACATAATTTTTAGAAATTTTATTAATCACTTCGAATAAAATTATGATAATGATTGGTTAAGAATTATTATAGTATATTATTAAAATTAAATTATTTATTAGTTACGCAACATTTTGGCATCATTGAGTAATTTTATACTTGGTAATAATATTGAATAAATTATTATTATTATTTATTACGTTTAAAAGTTTAAATACCAACCTTAGTTTAGTGTTTATTTATAGTAGGTATTTAATGCTAAAAATTTTATTGTTTCAAATAAAAGCACAAACAGAAAAAAAAATGAATAATTAATTTTCAATTAAATTTGAAAAAAAAAATTTCATGGGAAAAAGAAATATAATTCTACAATTTTACTAATTTGATAACAATATATTTACCTAATATAATATACGACGATCTTTTTACAGATTTCTATTTATTACGATCGCTATTTTAATGATTCTCAATAATTGCTCTACAAGATATTATTAGGAATTAATTTATCATCTTCTTACGGTGGTAAATAATAGAAAATAGTATGTCTCTACTTTTAATCAGTTTGGGTCCAGGGAATTTCTTTAAACTACATCAGTTTATTTGTCAAGGGAAATTCTACATCGATTCACGTTGACTAATTTCTTGATTTATAGAAAATTCACTTCATTTCATTAAAAATGCATTACTATCACTATCTTATTTGAAAATTTGTGATATTTGATAAGATTATTATATAAGAAATTCACTTCATTTCTTTAAAAATGCATTGATATCACAATCTTACAGGAAAATTTTGTGATAATTTATAAGATTATTGCTCCAGAAGTGCAGCTGTCCCTAAAAGTTCGTTACAAAAAATGATTAACAGCATTCTTATAGAAAGAAATTAATAATTATAATTAGTGATACACTGTTACAATGATCATTTATTAAATTGATTAAATGATATAGCGTTATTGAGTCGTTTCAACTAATAAAATGACACAATATCTGACCACCTACAGTGTCACCGCATAATGTAACATACCTAAAACTGAAAATTATCTTAGTATAAAATTAAATTATTATTATTAAATTTATGTTTATTAAACGTATATAGCAGAATGCAATTGCGAGATAATAGTTTTTTTTTATGTCACTGTCAATCGTATTGTAATATTTGTTGGTATTTTTTCACCAAAAGCTTCGGTTTTCATTTATGTACATATATAACTGAATCATGAAACCCATCAACGTCAAACTATTGTTTACATACAATTTGACGATTTTGATTTTTGATGCATAAAAATTTTTAAACAATTCACAATGTCAATGTCGGAATTTCATTGAAAATTAATTCATTTGCAACTGCACTGTCACATGATTTATTATTTATGATAGCGCGATGACAAAAAATAATTTTCCCTCGAGTGGTATTTTTCGTATTCTTTCACAGTACTTTCTAGGACATAAAACCGGAATAACATTTCCAGTAAAAATCACGAAGATTATACAAGATGATGGACGCTTAAATGTAAACAGCATATACCTTCACCTGTTAAACTTTATTGAATTATAAATGTATTTTATCGAATAAAATATTAGTAAAATAATATGATGGGGAGAAAATATGATCGGAGTTTGGAAAAATATTTTTATGCGATTTATATAGGCGTTCAGACAAAATAAAAAAGTAGAGAAATATATCCTTTGAACTATATAGTTCTTGTAATATCGAATAAAATATCCGAGGAATAGTGCGAAAAAGACGAATTTAAATTTTTGCTTATTTTATGAGCCGAATAAAGATAAAATGTATTTATAAGTCTTTTTTTTGTTTTTATTAACCGTTTTGAGTGAAAAGAAAGAGGCAAATACATTTCTTTTGACAGGATTATAAAACGATTTTTCTCCGCTTTTCTTCTGCTTGCGTCGCTGTAATTTTTATCTTTCAAATTTATGATAATCTATGTTAAATTCTTTTGTTTCTTTTGGTTGGGGTGTATAAAGGAAAATTTCCTATCCGATGACTATATATACTATACGTATAGATGGTTTCCCAAGAATCACTTTCATACCTACATATTGTAATGTCACTACCGAGGATTAATCAAATATGAACGGACACTTGGCTATAGTGTGAAATATATCTACCGTGTTGAAATTATAATGTAATTTTTAGATTTATGTCGCATTTTGGTCACACTAATTGTCAGACATTTAATTATAATTCACTAAATATATTATATATTATACACGATAAACTTGATAGGTAAAATGTGATAAGAGAAAATTTCATCGTCATCATCACTGTCACTAGACGAAAGATAATAAAATTCATAAAACATAGTATTTTTTTATTATTTATATGTATTGTATACTAAATATGATAGGTATTCACAATTTATTGCATAATAATGATGGACCACAGTTATAAATATTAAAAATTTCATATTATTTATTTTCTCATAGACCATTCATTGCTGAATGCTTGTTATCTTTTATTATGATAATGATAAAGCACACGGTCTCGGAGAGCTTATGCGATTATAATCGATACGACTGTAAGGGCAATTAACTGGTGCAATTGCAAAAACAAAATTTCAGGTGGAATATAAAAATGTGCACTAGTGTAGCCGGATAAGTAAGGTGGAAAACGTTAGTATTCTGTTGCACTATATACCGTAGTAACTAATAACGTTATCAAACCATCTGCTTAGAACATATCAAGAAAAAATGTTTGGTGATAACAAATGATTGTAGTGTACCCGCAGTGCGTTCGAATATTTTTTAGTAGAGTACAGTAGATGATAGATAAGTGTAGAATATTCCATGAATAAAATTATTCCGAAAATTCGAACGATAGTAATGATTAATATTGATAATATATTTTTAAATCTTTTGAAAGTGACCAAAATTAGAAATATCTTCATCCTTCCATCAAACTATGAATTATTTAAATTTTTTTATAAAATAATATATTACATATCACTGTAATTTGTTCTAATTTAATAGTAAAACAAGATGAATATAATATATACAAATGTAATATGTATAATATGTGATAAGTATTACTATCAGTAGAGTTACAATAACCTACCACTTTATTTTAAATAATAAGAGTTAATTCGAAGTGAACAATATGACGTTTTCGAACGATAACTCTGTTTTTTCAAATCACGTGCAGTTGACTCAACGGGGTCTCATTTGGAACTTATCGAAAAACAGTGGTAGAACATCGAACTATGACATAGTTATGTCGTCGTACTAAATATTCTTATCTTTGTTTACATTCATCTGTTTTCCGCACAATTTATTATACATACTATTATTTTGGTATATTTTTAATTTTAGCGTTTTATGTTTATATATTATACTGTTGATTGCTGTTATTTTCATTATGAAAAGAGTACCAAAAGGAGAATAAAATTGTTGATTCATTTGTACCATTTATAACAATGACATTTTTGTTACCATATATAATCTATACTAACCACACTTAGATTTACATTGAATTCATAATCTTTTGTACTACAGTCTACAAAGATATTAGAAACGATATGTATATATTTGCGTTCCCCATAGGTTTTCATGACACAATTTCTAGGAGATAAATAGAACCCGGGTTAAAACGTATATACCAATATACCGTATATAACGTGTATAGGTTTAAAGGACGCTATACCCGCATTTTCTGTCTCTGTCTATCTAATTGGTAAAAATAATAAGAAAATTATACAACGCAGAATTAAAAATATTGGCGTTTTGGTTAAATTTAGAGCTTAAACACCTATCAAATTGAACGAAAAGAATAATTTCTAGTCAACCTCATAGGTTTTTTGTAATAATATTGTCTGAAAAAAAGTTACGGCATTTTTAGTTTTTGATATTTTTAAATAGCATTGACTTTATCGTCAGATGATATTTTACAAAACGCCCACAAGGTTCACTCAAAAATATTCCTCTCTTTTGTAATTTTGCAATAAATGTTTATATTCTAAATTTAACGTAAACGTCAAAATATCAATTCTGCGTAGTGTGTTTTTGCTATATTATCTGTGTAGCGCCATAGTTTAATGACGGTCCCCAATAGTTTTCAAGGAGGCCCGGGCATTTTCGTCGAGATTTTCGCGTGCATCGTCGATACGAAACGTTTCACATCGTTTGGCGGACCGTATCACGATATTTAATAATAATTCGATTACCGCGGCGTCGGCCAACGTATCCCGTCGTCATATCATCGGCGGTTTTGATTTATGGGTGCGATTTACACGTGATTCGATTATATACGGGAGAAATGGAGAGAGTGAATACACCGACGAAAGAGCGTATATTATATTTAATGTACGACCCCTCAAAATACGAAATACTTTCGGGACAAACCGTTCGACAAACGACGTGTTAACTCGAAACTTCGCGTCAGAGGGGTCGCGGATGTATACGAGGACGTCGGCACGCGGTTCACGGTTCGGTGGAAACGTCTCTCATGTACTATATAAAACAGACATACATATATATATATATATTATATAAATACGAGATCGGTTGAAATCGGACGACGTTATTAATAATAATAATTGTCTCTGGTCTCGGTCCCGCGCGAAAGCTTTTTTTTTTTTTTTTGGACGGAGGGGAGGCTTCACAGAGGTCCTTTCGGAACACCGCACCGCCCCCGTGACACGGAACGTTGACGGACACACGGACCCCGAGTTCGTTAGCCGGAAACGTTTCCCGTCCATATATTGTCCGTATATGGCACTTCGTATGTGCATTATATTATATGACGTTTGTCTGCGTGAAAGCTTTCCGCTTGCGTAAGTATAAACCACGACAGTTCTACAGACAAATAGTTCATTATATCGTTAACATTTTGTACATAAACGTGGCCCACAGACCACCGCAGCAGGTATCATATATTGTGCAGATAGATATTATATAACAGCTAATTCATAGTATAAAGTCTATTGCAGTAGAGTGCCTATTAAAATGTGTAGGACAATATCTGTGTTTTTCATATTTGAAATACTTGTTTTTACTGTATAAAATGTATGTACATTGTACATATATAATATATAATACTTCAGTGCTCGAAATATTTCGGAACGCATGGGAACGGAGTTCTGGTTCGTAACATTAGCTTTTGCGTCCTTTTCGGTCGGTGAAAATTTGTATTTAATAATTGTGGCTCGAAAAAAAAATATTTAGTTATTGAAAAAAAAAACGAAGAAAAGTGTGTTGTTTTTATTATTTGTTATTTATTAGTTATTCAGTAGTGAATAGCGATGATAAGAGCGTGCCGCTTGAATACATTTTGTCCAACGTCCTTGAACTCAAAATGAAAAGTGTAAGAAAGTATAGGTACCTATACGGCAGTTAGCTTTTGGAAAAAAGATCAAAATATTGTAATTATTGCGTGTCACTGTAATTTCATGATATCAACAACAATATTTATTAAATAGGAATAAAATATATTTTTGAAATATTTAAATTAATATTTATAGTTGTGTTAAAAAGTTTATGAGCAAAAAAAATAAAAATAAAAAAAATTGCACACAAAAAGAAGCATATTCTATATTTATTGTGTTCCAATTCGTACAGTTTTCCATTTCGAGCACCGGGCTAATTTTTATTCCGAGACCCTTTTTAATCCAACAGGCAACCTATAATATAATAATTTAATTAAATTTGATGGGAAGTTACAATCGAGAGTAGTATAGTGCATACGCTACATTTATAGCAGGGATAGATCTAGGGGAGGAATAGATGATAATTTTTCAGGGCTTTATTTACTAGCTTTTTATTTTTCGAATCCATCAATCCATCATTTTGAAAGACCTTTTTTTTTTTTTGCTTATTTTCTTAAAATATTTGTGGCTCCTAAACTTTAAATCCGTCCCTGGTTAAAGTGCGATAGGTTTTGTTTATGTATAGGTATTGAACTAAATTAAATCAATAGGATAGTGCCTCCCTCTGAATTTACCGACCAGTATTTAACTATTAGATCCGCCATTGCTAATAACATAAAATATTAATGTAACAATGCTTTTATTATTGATAGATCATATATGTTTATAATTGTTCCTATCAGTCGATAATAATAATCTTAGCCTTAGGTAATAAAATATCGCTGAGTGTGTACTTAATAAATATTACAATAGTTTATTTAATTTATTTACTAATTTTTATTCATTTTTAAATTTATTGTAGGATAATAATACAAAAATTAATTTGTTAAATAGAAACATTTTCAAATTTCATTATTCAATAAAAAAAAATCGTCATGTAGAGAATTACGTTAAATAGAGACTCCACTGTACTTGAAAAAAAATTCCAAGACGTTGGATATAAATATTGTTGTTTTCCTTTAGGAGATACAGTATTCAATAATGGGTACGTATTGACTGGTAGGTATTGATTATATATTAAAATAAATATTAACTAATTTGTTCGTCGTCGTGAAAGTGTTAAATATAATATTAGTATTTTTTACTTTTTTTTTTTTTTTGTAAAAGTAGGAACTAAATTTGCACCATTTTTAGAGAAGACGGACGCACACTCTAAAATTCCCACCGGGCCGCCTTCTCAGTGGAAAAACTTGAATTTTCTCCTTATAATACACATAATATTTATTTATATGTAAAGTTTTAAATAGTTTAAAATATAAATAATGATGACATTAAAATAATCAGTATTACCTTAAACACGTTTTCCACTTATGGTTTTAAAACATCAGAAAAAAATGACATTGCGTCAAAATCCTAGACGTATTAATGAAGTATATAGGTACTAAATATAATATGCACATTTAAACATATTATTATTTATACTTTATAAAAATAGGATTATAAAAAAACTATAGTATTACTGTGATTCATAGCTCCCATTGTCTTCTTATTATTTTTTATAACATTTAGACATCATGTATTATTGTTGTTTTGGTAAATTCAGTGGTTGAATTGAAAAAAAAATAAGGACGGACTCTGAGCTAAGTTCAAAAATCAGCGTTCCGGAACATATATTAGAGAAAAAGTAAGCCGTGGAGGACTTCGTCTCACACCCACACCCCGTATCCAAAGTTTCTTAACCAGGGTACATTTTAAAAAACATTTTAGATTATTATAGAACATTAATGAGTAGAAAAATCCAAAATTTTTTTTCACATCATTGTTAGGTTACATGTTTTCAAGATAGCGTAGTTTAAGCATTCTTCTTTCAAAATAATTTAACACTTTTCCTTTTAAATGAATAATAGAGGAAGTTGTAAATGTAGACCGAAATGAAGTTTATCGGTGTCCACATTGATTTCGCCATCCTTTAAGGCTTTATCCATTCACGGATAATGAAGATTATTCATTACCTATATGATACCAATATGATTTAATAAGATCAATTATTCAACATTTTATATCATGCTTATTATCTAAAACCAATTATGTGATAAGGACAAAAAAACATTCATTTTCGTAATTTCAAGATTTTTCCAAAAATAATTTATAATTTTTAAAAATTTCAAATAAAAATTAAAACAAACATTGCGTTCCTTGGGTTCCTTGATAAATAAATTAAGGGGTACGGCTGTTTAACATGAAAAAAATGAAGAGTAGCTCCGTCCCCCTGCGTCCCTCCCCAAATCCACCACTGGGTAAATTCCCTAACATGATATTAATATTAGTGTGAATACAAAAATATAGGTACTCGATTTTTAACACCTAATAGGTATTTTATCGTATTTTTCTTATTGCTAATTAGAAAATTTTAACTTCTAACTAAGTTCAGTTAATTTTTTTTTAAAGTTAACAAAAAAAAAAAAATATTAGTAACTTTTAACTTAACTTTACTGAATTTTTTTTATACTAACTTAACTTAACTTAAGTTTAAAAAAAAAATACATATAATAAAAATGTTGTAATTTATAACGGAAAGTACAAAAATAAATTTCGTTTTTTACAGTTACTTTAAAAACAGTTAATACAGTTACTTTGAAAATAAGAGGACATATTTTTGGAACCCGAGTTATTACCCATATAATATTTTGTATCGTCACGTGAAAAGTTTGGAAGTGGTCTGCATGGGAAAAAAATCGACACACTGTGAATTTAGTACGCTTTAAAAAGAGAAAAATACTCGCAACCTCTTTAACAAAATAAAGTGATAAGCATTATGTTTACGTACCTAAAACCGTGTAAATAGAAATGCGCGTAATATGACGATTATCCTGAATTTCGCAGACATACCACCAACGCTACTGATTGCAATATTGCAGAAGTCACAATGACGTTGGTAGATATCGTTGTAATATACGAATTAAATGATTTTAAACTTTCCGCGAAGTCACGACAAATATCACGCGAGTTTGTTAACATTGCATTTCTCTGCACGGTTGTCAATCGCTAAATACGTGTGGGCGTATATTGAAGTTAAAATAAATCAAAAAATAAATAAATACATTAGGTATAATTACTATATAGAGCCAACTACATCCCCTTTTACGGATATTTCAATTGTTAATCGGAAACCCGGTAAATTTAAATTACTCGTTTAATTTCGAACGTACCTATATATGTATATCCACCCGACAGCACATTACTATATATATATAAACAAAGATGGACGAACCTTTTAAGCGCGCGTTCAGTCGTCGTTATTTCAGAGTCGAGTCGACATTTTTCATTCGATAATTAAATTATGAATCTACCCGACAAACTGTCTTATTTACACGCTGTGCACATTAAAAACGTTGTGTTTTCCCTTCGTCCGCTTTCTCTCTGGTGATTAATATTATACACGGCACTGCGTCCATATACGCCCTATAATAGGGTACGGTTTATAATGGTTCTCGTACACTGTACACCGGCGCGGTGTCAGTCATAACATTAGAATATGGTTGTGGATTGCAATAATTGTTTCGAGTAATTTTTAATCAAACAGTCTCACTCCTGTACCACATACGCTGCTATGTAGCTCGAATACCGTTCAACCAACAAGTCTTTGGTAAATTCAACAGTTTCTGAACATGACTTTATGGGAAAATGATAAGTAATACACAATCGTAATTTGTTTCCAGAATGGAGATAGATAGTTGAAATTTGAAAGAAAAAATCAATGTACAACGAATGCTACAAACTATTATCTTTATTTTTCAATATAATCACAATTTATAGTTTTTTTCGTACAGTCACTGAAATATTTTCCAATTGTCTCTCGTTGGTCCAAGACTTCACTGTTTCTCTGACTCGTTCAGTCACAGAGTGCCAAATCGAGTGAACACGTACGTTGTGTGTTGAACGACGTCCAACTTCAACGCTTTGAGAGCGACATTGCTGGTTGCCAGTGACACGTGAGGTTGGACGTTATCGTGCTGTAACGGATTAACCGGAAAAGAGGAAATGTGTAAAATTGTTACACTGCTTTGTACATTGAGACACTGAAAAAATTGAGGAGACGAGTGTGTCGCATTCGTGATTCAACGGTGACCATTTAGTTACAGCCCGAGAAACAAGCGACGCTCGAAAAAAATTGAAGTTCGAAAACATTCAATACTCACCGTATTTACACGTTTGGGCACCCTTTGACTTTCATTTCTTCACAGCACTTAAGAAAGACCTTAAAACTACCTACTTCACGTAGAATGAAGAAATAAAAGAAACAACGAAGTCTTGGATTAAAGAGAGACAATTGAAATAAGGTGACCACATTTGGTAAAAGTCGGTGTATGTATCTAAATAGAAGGATAAAAAGGATGTTCTATATATCACAACCAATTATCAACCAAAAATGATCCTCTCCAAAAATAAATATGGCCAAGAAAAACAAAAACTTTATTATATGAGTGGTGTAGATCGCGCGGATTAAATGATTTTTAATTAATTTCTTATTATTCTTGTCGTCGTAAATCAACAAAGTGGTATAAGAAAGTTATTTTTCATTTATTATACGTTGCAATTTGGAACAGTTTTTTTTATTTATTAACATTTAACATCATTTTGGTTGCTCAGAATTAAAGTTCAAAACATACAGACAGTTATTTATTAAAGATTTAATCCAAATTCCGAAAACATTACTGCAAATAAATTGTCTGAATTAAAAAAAAAAAAATATCAAAAAAATCATTCCCACGTGAAGACAATTATGAAAAACCCATACCATTACACCAAATTATAAAAGGAAAAATATTTTAAAAAATTGTGTGCAGTGTTATAAACAAAACAGAGACAACAAATAGAACAAACAGAAACAAACTTCTATTCAATGTAAGATATGTCAAGTCTCTTTGTGTCCATTATGTTCCAAAGACTACCATAGTGCTCAACCAGAAGGATAAATAAAATCATATTGTAGGCATTGTTTTGTCCCTGTGGAGGGGGCTAAGAATACCTCCACGGTTTCCTCATGCCTGTCGTAGAAGTCGACTAATTGAGGTTGCGTCAGGTCGACAGCCGGCGTAAAACTTGTCAAAAAGTATGAGAAGTATTAAAAAGAATATAGGCGAGTTTTCCCATCTCGGATGTTCGCGGGGAAAACAAAATTGCGTACTTTTGGCCGACCCCAAATAGTTGGGAGAGAAGGCGGAGGAGAAGAAGAAGAAGAAGATATTGTAGGCATTGTTTTATTTATATTTTTTCATTAATAATAAAGTTGTTATATTGTATTTTGTTTTATTTATTTAATTAAATTATCCTTGCTTATAATTTTAGAAATTTTACTAATTATTATGTAATACTACTACAGCAATAATTTCTTAATTTTGATATATGTAAATCAAAAATATGATGTAAGGGTACAGTACTGCTATAGCGGTAATGAAAGATGATATTTTTTCAATGGGTGTGTAGAAAAAAATATGAAATGTAGTGTCCATCAACGTGTTTAGTCGATGAACAAGAAAAAAATATTCATGAAGTTTCTTCTAAGAAATATCGTCAAAAGATTTTGAAATAATACTTATAAATACAGATAATAATTTTAAACTAAAATTATCCTAGAGAATTTTTCCTGAACGAAATCTGTATATTTATATAAAAACAAATTATTTTGTAGAAATTGGGTTTTTATTTTTATATAAATAATTCTACAAGTAACTTAACACCAAAATGAAAAAAAAGAAAAAATAAAACAACATTATGTTCTTTTTAAAAATAGTATTCCACTACCTAAACCATTTTTACTGCAAATCCGACATTGATTTCATATACGATTGTATAGTACTAATGGTTATTCATTTAAATTATTGGTTAAAATAACAAACATTTTTGTCGAATTGAACTGCATAGCTTTTATAATTTTTCCAATTTAATAATAATGAAAAAGAAAAACCCATTATAAAGATGACATTTTGCATTTATTATACCTGCAATTTTTAAATAAATATTATGATATAAAACTATTTATGAGTTACAAATTTTATTTCTATGCCCCAATTTTTAAAATTTTGACGGGACTTGTTTGACTAGATAGTATTATAATGTACAGTACTTTGTACTCATGACGTTAGTCATTATTCTTACCAAAATATTCAAGGCTATGTTACTCTGTAGTGCTATTATGATGACTGTAAATTTATTAAAACTTTACTATCAACTTGACGCCAGAAAACTACGTTATTCTTCCTGTACCGTTAACTCGCATCATCGAAGAGGAACTTTTTCCAAAAGAGTATTAGAAAAAGAATAAATCATAACAGACGGAAACTGTTTTAAAAAATAAACAAAAATATCTTTCTTAGGTATCGGTAAAATCAATCGTGGACAGGAAACAGAACATTTCTCTTATCCAAAACTATCATATATATATATATAGGTAGATATAAGGCATCTGAGTGTAACGTGAAAGTTCGGATGGTCTAAAATGAAAAACTACGGGAAACCATTTAGAGGAGTTTTATATATATATATATAGGTAGGTATATTATATGGAATCGAAAATTATTACTTTCTAGCGCACAACTTTCCCGGAGGAAATATTATCTCTTCGGGATGGAAAAAGAAGAAAATGTGTCGGGCGCTGCGAAAAATGACAACAACAACGCAAGCCTTTATCAATGTAATGAATTTAGTTTTGAGAAATCGTCGTGGCTATATATTATTGTATTCAAATGGAAATCTTAGGAACGTTTTTAGATTACTTTTATTTTGAATTTTACTTTTGTCTCATAAAATAATCTACACGACTGTATATTGAAAAAAATATATATAGACACCACCCGAATCAATTTGTATTCGTATACGCATTCCATTAAACGACGTTGTTTTAATTAGTTTTCACTGGGTTTACGCCCAAAACGATTACCGCACAAAGCCCATAAATTGTCTAGGTTAAACTATCGGACGAAAAGTTGGTATACCTCTGGAACGATGAATATCCTGCACATATACAACATCCAAAACTAGGTCAACGTCACGGGTGACCAGGGATAGTTTTTGGCAAAAATTCAAAACGTAATCCATGATTTTACCTCTATATATAGAGGACACACGCCAGGGTATATTCGCCAAAATATCACTTGAAATTAAATTTAACAAGTTCGAAGAGTTTCGTGACATGAATTTTTTAAAGCCAAAATAAAAAAAAACAACCGAAATCTGGCAATTTTATGGGTACTCGGCAGCCAAAGAAAAAATAATTATTGAATTTCATAGAAATACGTATCGTTAACATTTGCAACGAAATACATATATTATTATTTATTCGATAATTAATTAATCAATGTTTTTATATCTTTGTTTTTATCCAAACTAATAAATGGAACACTAGTTGACTTATATATATATATATAAATTATAAAACGACAAGTCCTATCTATATTCCAAATTATCTATATATATAACATTTTTTTTTATTCCTAATGGTTCATGTTATGATATAATATTATAACGCATCAGTTGTTTTTTTGTAGTTTAAAGGAATTTTGTTTAAAAATTATTTATACTTTGATATTTTATTCACTTAACAATTATTTACATAATATGTAACTTTTTGTATTGTTATAAATAATATAATCTAAAACTTGAATAATATCTTAACGTTTGTACAAGTATAGAAATCATAAAAAAAAAAAAAAAAACAAAATTATATATTGATTCCTATACCTAACGATAAAAATAAAACAAATGAATGAAAAAAGAGATTATTTATTGAGCGTTTGTAATTTAATCTAGAACCATAATTATATTATTATTGATTGAATAATTTTATTCTGTTATATATTGGAAACTGATTTAGAAAAAAAGTTCAAAATTAAAAGCATTATAATGGGTAAAGAAGACCTTTTAAGTTCTAAGCGATCTCCGTTCTCACTTCAAATTATTCATACATTATTATTTTATCAATTATCGCCACTAAAATATGTTATCTAGTCATATAGTGCGAAATAAATTCACATATATGTTATTCGTCATGTGCAGATTATACCTATAATATACTTACCAACATGGACATAAGAAGTAACATTTAATTACACCAAGTTTGTATATTATAAATTATCATTTATACTCGTTCAATAATGGAATATTACTCATAATGATCTCTTTAAGCACAAAATTCTCATTCAACTGGAAAAACCCATCATAATGTTCATCAAAACCAAATCATATTGATTATAATGTAGGTATTATGTGTAATAATATAAATGATGAAAACGTTCAATTTAAAATATTGAATTTGAATGATCGGTGAGCTTGTATAATCACATTTTTATAAATAATTTAAACCAGAAAAAACGTAATAACATTAAATTAATGGGAATTCCGGTAACGTAAAAATAAAAAGTTTTACCTAGATCGGTGTATTTACATAAAAGCAATAAAATTAAAATCAGAAAATGTATGCTCATATTTTCGATTCTACCGACAACACGTGTTTCATTTATCGTCCAACACGTTTCGGAGGCAAAATGTCAAAATCTCTACACACGAAATACCCGATAATAACGACTATTGCCGGGAAACAATATAATATGATCTGACTTACGTGATAGAATAGATATTACTATTGCGTTTAAATATAAACCGAACTCAAATTATCGTTCGGATAAGTCCGGGTTGGTCGGCGCTGCCAGGTCCTTTCCGAAACTATTGCATCATATTATTGCGTACCATACGTATGGAGGAAAATATGAAATACAAATAACACGATATTATAATATACAAAGTATAGAATAATAATCATGTATACTATTGTCTTGCGGTAATTTGCCGTTTTGATAACCCCTCGTTCTCCAAATTGTTTTATGTTCGTGAAACTTTTGTTTGCGTTAATTTGCCCTTCTTTCGCCGCGTCCCCCCGTCGGGTCGGGGACTCGGTAACTAAGTTAAGATAAGACGTTTGTCGCCGTTCGCCGCAAATAGGATTTACCGCGGGAAACTGTGAACCCCTTTTTTTTTCCCCGAGCCGCCGACAATCTTCACATAAAATAATATATACGCGCGCACACACGATGAGGCTTTATAGTTTGCATTTTCGACATTATATACCCGGCCCATATAATGGCTTAACGTCATAATTATCAATATTATTCGAACACATTCATCGTGTACTATATGGTATTAAAAAAAACCATATGTATAATAACAATAATAATAATAATAATAATAATGATAATGATAATGATAATAGGTAAATACTTTGGACGAAAGAATCGAGAACTTACCAAATAAAAAAAAAAAAAAAATAAAAAATTCTGCATCGAAATAAATGTTATACGATACATACATAGTTTTTTAGTTTCCTAAGAATTTTCTAGGGAAATAATATTTTCTAAGAAGAAATGTAAAAAATAAAATTCTATTAAAATTCCAAGGTATTTAGGTATTTTTTTTCTCTGTATCTCTTGTCTATATTTCTCAAAAAATATAATTTCCTAAGGAAATACGCGTCAGTGATTAAATCGTTATTAATTATCATTAGCGTTATTCGCTGGCGAGCTAAAGAGGCTTAGCTCCTTCCCCCTCAATTCGAACGACAGTAAAATATATTGTGATGTATATAAACAAATTCCCCTCCTCAAATTTGTGCAATTTGTGCATACGTTAACTATACAAAACTAAACATAGTCTAATTCTGTAAGTACTTTTAATAATAAACATCATCTATTCATAATAATTTGCCTTTTTTCATTTAAATTTATTTTGGTTATTTAATTTAAAATAAAAGTCAATATCATATTTTATATTATACTGCAGTTATTATGACACATAATATTATCATTATAATTTATTAGAAATTGGCTGATTTTATGTATCTTTCAGGTAGGTGTATACCAACTCTTTCAAGATTATTTTTATGAAAATACCACCTATTATATTATATTGGGGAATAATAATCGTCAAAATCATCATAGAAATCCATAATTGCACAGCGGTATTCCTGTCAATTAAAATATACGAATTAACTTTAATTTAAAGTTATTTATAGATATTTAGTCACCCAAGACTACACTAAGATTTTTTTAAGAGAATTCTTATAGCATAATATTTATGAATGGAGATTACACGTTTAAACTAGAATCAATCTATGTATTATATAGATGACCTACATAGTGCATATCTACTATACATACATTTGGCTGATAATTTGACAAAATGTGTATATAAATGTGTGGTGATTCGTTCATCGAATGTCACTGAATTTTTTTTATCCTTTTCCAATGACGAGGTCTATCTTTTTTGTTTTTTTTTTTATTATTATTTTTTTATTCAATATCGGTTTGTCAAAAAAATATTCGCTGTCATCAATATAAACAACGTGTGTTGAAAACGTGGTAACGGGGGCGAAAAAATAACCGATTTACTTTTTATAAATAGAGGAATGCGCGATGTCTTCTGTTTATATTCAATAACACACGCAAAACATTTCAGTTACGGTGGATAGAAAGTGTGATGTTTACACGTTTTGTACAAAAGCACTATAAACAAGTGCTGAAATGCCGTTTCAATCAACGTCCTTTATTATTAATGAAAACCGTCACATATTCATTGGTATTCAATTTAATATAATAATAATATATGCTTCGGTCCTAAAAATATAAATGGATGTTCGCGTATAGATTAATGTTGTTTTACAAAAAAAAAAAAAAATAATAATAATAATAAATGTCAATGAAAATATCTGTTTGTCCAGAAAATAGGTCAAAGTATACCATATATGTATGATGTATATATATAAGGCTGAAGTTGTGAACAAGAACGATTGATTCGAATAAATTAATCAATGACAGAAAACGGAAAAATTCGACCTTTCTAAAAATAATAATAATGATAAAATAAAACGTGCGCACAATGAAAGTTTTGTGATTCGAAATGTATGTTTAATAAAACGACATATTAAAATGTATACGTATATGTATAAGAATATTTGTAAAGCGAAATGTACATATTATTATAAAAGGCGTAAGAATGAACATTCCGCGTGTGCACGATGTATATGTGTAAATTCCATATATGATTCGGATTTTTTTTTTTTTTTAATATTCGCGTCATATTCGGAGACCGGAAGAGGGGGAGGGGTTAAGTGTGTGGTAGGAGCTTTAAACCACTAAAAAATAATTTATTCGGAGCTGCTGAAAGATCTGGAAAAAAATAAAGACGATATCGAGAGGGAGAGAGTGCAATGCAGGCGACTCGACGCTGAATTGCAAATATACGAGGAATATATCAGAAGTTTAAGGGGACCTAACACCTGCCATTTTTAAGGGGTTCTGTATGGGCAATTTTTAAGAAATATTATGAAAAATAAAGTTCAATTGAATGATGAATTCGATGAATTCAAAATATTTTTCAGAATTGAAATCCGACTTTTCAGTCCCAGAGTTTTGTCACGCTTTTAGATCGATTTTCCTTTGATTGATTTTTGATTTGGAATTTGATACGTTGAGACATTTTGGTCATAGTGGAGATATTTTATTTTCTGGGCAACATTTTGATTTGGAAATTTCTTGATCCGTGGATCATAATGTTATCTATAAGGGAATCGAATATATTTCGATTCAATGACTTTTTAATCCTTAGAGGAATATTTTTATATCCACAGGAGACTCTGATCCAGCACGAATAAAAATGTCCCCTTATCAAAAACTTTCGTTCACGTATACACTTTATTAATACGTGTTAGGCATGAAATAAAGTAACTGAGTCTGAGTGGAGTAATATAAATCTGTACGTTTTACAATAATGTTTATTTCTATCTTCTGGATATAAATTTTTGGGTAGGAGTCAAGTAGAAGATTTGAAGCAAAGATTTTTTTAATAGGTACCAAATTTGTTCTAAATGTTAATTTTAAGAGTTCATTTTTTTATCTTCCCAATGATTTTCTTGAATGTAAAGGAAATCTACCAATCATAATGAAATTAATTTTGGATAAGTATAATATTATATAGACATTATACAGACATGGTATTTTAATTTGGATAAATTGTACATACAACTTTACAATTTCCGAGAACAATATCGATATCGACTTTTATCAAAATAATGACTTCTAAATAATTCTAAAATAATATCTGATGATAAATAATAATATATATTAATCATATATTATAGAATTTAGATAATTGAAAAATTAAATACAAAAATAACATTTAATTGGAAGGAGGGAAGTTAATATAAAGATAAATGAGTTAAGTTGATATAAAATTCAACGTAGTCTGTTAAGTCAAAAAGTTAAAATTAATTAAATTATTAATTTCACTTAATTACACAGTTTTAGTAAATTACACTTATGTATAAACGATTTAGTGTGCAATCTTTGGAAAATTTTATATGTATTATTAATTTCTCATTATATCTTCATCGAAATAATGGGAAATATAGAGAATATTACGCTATCCATTTAAATTGGTAGTTTTAGAGTTAAAATACTTATTACTAAATTCAAAGAACGGAATATTTGTTATTCGAATTTTTTGTTATAACCATTTTAGTTTTTTGATTTTTTTCAGTTAGTTATAAATTGTAACTTCTTAAGGAGTGATACTTTGTTAAGATTGGGAAAATTATATAATTGTAATGTTATTTTTTTCCGTTCTAATAAATATTTATTAAAAAGGAAATCTACTATCAAACGTACATAATTTAAAGTATTTGTAAAATTTTTGTTATGAAAACAAAATGTCAAAATAAGGGAAATCAAGCTATTCTCATAGAACAAATTTTTTAACGAGATTATTTGTGGTGGCCATCTTTCAAACCACTTATCCGAAATGAAAACCAAAGAAAATTGGATTAGTATAATACATTGTTAAGAGCCTAAACAAAAGTTTGAATTTTATGAAAATTAAAATTTTTTTTCTAAAATCCGGTATTTGAGGCAATGCTGGGCATAAACTAGTTGATAAGTAGTGAAAAATTAAGTTAATTTTAAATTTAACTTAACTTTTTGTATTTGATTTTTGTTAACTTAACTTATTTTTGGCTATATTACCTTTTAATTAAAACTCGTTTAAGTTAATTTTGAAATAATTGATACATTTTGATTTCATATTGTGTCTATTGTCAAAATGGTTGTAGAAAAATAAAGTTGTATTATATTATAAGAATTATTTATTTACCAAAAACATAAACAAAACAAAAATAACTAATAATTATATATTATAATTTATATAATAATTTTCTCATAATATAAATTGAAGAATATATTAGATTTTTCACCAATAAACAATATTTAGGTAGGTAATTTCCAATGAGAAAATTTCATTTGTTAGAATTTTGAAGAAAAGTGAAGGTAACTACTAATCAAACATTCTTATGAATCTATTTTTTGTTAATTTTAATAATTATTATCATAAATACATTGTAGTATTATTAATAATATTATGTTAATGATTACTAAAAATTTTTAAATGCTTCAAATTAAAAATAACAGTTTTTCCAAAAAAAATAATAGATACTTAATTATACCTGTATATCTCAAATGTTATATTGACTTCATACAAAAAAAATATGAACTTAACTTAAGTTAATAAGTTGTTTTCTTATATTAACGTAATTTAATTTTTAAGAAAAAAAAAAAAACTATTAACTTTAAAGTTTTACGATTTTTTTCTACTTAGATGAGTTAAAAAACAATCATTAACTTGCCCAGCATTGATTTGAGGTGGTAAATATATAAATTTTTTTTTTATAAAATTCGAAAAATGCTATGTATAGGGTACCATCTGCAGCCGATTTCCTATCAATATTATTTTAACGCCAAACATCCTCCTTGGATACTTTTGGCGAAGAACAGAGAAACAGAGAAAAAAAATAAACATACTAAACATACAGTTCATTGTAAAACTAACAAAGCTAACATCCTTTCTTATATGGTAGTCATTTAGTAACATAAATTGCACATAGCTTAATACATTTACCAATGTTTTCATTAATGCATGGAGTCCTTGATAATTATAGTTCATTTAGATATGAAAACTATTTACAGTATATAAAACTATCATTAAAATCAGACATATTACCTTTACGAGAGATCTATAACCGTATTATAGAAAAACAAAAATTAAAGATAAATATATTCAATCTAAATTCACATTTGCCTATTTTATTTGGTGAAATAGAAAATCATTTACCTGCATTTTTGTCTTTATCAGATAAGCTGTATAAATTAGTTTTTTTTAAACAATCTAATACTAAAATTAATGTTTGTAGTGTCAACGATAAATATGTTATGCTTATAAATAATAAAATTGTATCAATTGAATATATTATACAGTCTAAAAACAAATTAATTACATTTGGTGATAAAAAATTTCTAAACTGGTTCAAATTTTCATCTAAATCAATGTCATCTACTTTAATTGGTATATGTGTAATAAATATTACTGAACTTATCAGTATTTTTTATGTACCTGAAAGTGATCTTAAATACAAATGTATGTATATTCCTGTGTCTAATAATTTAGCTGTAATTTCATTGTTATGTCATGAAATTAATGAAAATTTTAAAACTCAAATTTGATTATAATTATATATTTTTTGCATTATTTAATATTTTATTATATATATTGTAAATCCATTTTAAACAGATTTAAAATTATTCTAATATGTATTAAATAAAGTGGTCTTATTTATTATTTGTTTATTTTTTTAAAATTATTATTTGCTATTAACTTGAATTATGAACTATTAAAATGTTAATATAATCTTAATATTTTAAAATTAATATGGACAGTAATACTGATATGACATTACAAGTATGTTGCAAATAGGTGTGATTAGATGTTTGTTGATGTCGCATTAAAGTGACTGAATAAGAGTTTTGAAAAATTTATAAGACGTATATTACAGTTGGTAGATGTTCCCTGAATGTTTCAATTAACATCGAGGTGATGTACTTGTTTATTAATCGACAGTAGTTATATATTGTTGTTGTATGGATGTTACTATTATGTTTTTTAAACATTACTTTAACATCCCCGATATGACTACAATTTTGGACATTAGCTCCTTTTTTAACGTATTTCCAACCGTCATTTAAGAGGATGTTACACCCGCATTTGTTGTCTCTGTCTATCTAACAGATAATATAGCAAAATCACACTACGCAGAATTGAAATTTTGGCGTTTAGGTTAAAAATAGAGTATAAACACCTATTAGAAAATTTAAAGCGAGGAATAATTCGAGTGAACCTCATGGGCATTTCGTAAAATATCGTCTGACGAAAAAGTTAAAGCTATTTAAAAATATCAAAAACTAAAAATGCCGTAACTTTTTTTTCTGACAATATTTCACAAAAAGCCCATGAGGTTTACTCGAAATTATTCTTCTCGTTAAGTTGGATAATAGGAGTTTAAGCCGTAAATCTAACCAAAATGCATGATTCATGATTACAATTTTGCGTTGTATAATTTTGCTATATTGCCAATTGGATGGACAGAGACAGAAAATGCGGGCATAGCATCCTGTTAAACACAAAATGCAATGTTTCACGTTACCCCGAAACATGTTTGCAACGTTTATAGTAAACAAATAAATGCACAGCGGATATCATAGATTCGTCAGGACCATATACGCACCTATTTCCATTTGTAAATGAATCTACGTATCTAGATTGAACAATTAAGATTCATCGTATGCTGCCACTCACAAGTCATTAGTCCTTCCTTCGTGGCCCCTGTTGCGTACGGTGCTCTGCAACCGTAACACTGGATTCGTCCTCTCGTTTTGGCAAATCGACGGGGATTTCGGCGCTTTGGCATACATGATGTGCTCCCCGATGATCGTCACCGAAATGTCGATAGAAGATTTTCGTATCAGACAGACAACAATCGCAGCGTCCTGTCGAACATCTATATTATATATTACGTACATGTTTATTATCATATAGGTGAAAGTTAGCGGACGGGGAGATATAGTGTCGAGATAGTAGGGCTCGCTCACCGCGAAACGTTTTAAGCCCATCTCGCGTAAATATCGAGCCTCGCGGGATTCGAAATCCGAAACATTTTGGACGGTTTCCGTCCCCCTCCCACCCACCCCGATCCCATCTGCGCTAGAGAGATGTGAAGAGTATATATATATATATATAGTATATACATATACACACACACACATTATACATATTATTATAACGGTATAACGCGCACGATTCGGCGGGGGGGGGGTAGGGGGGTGTATGGATTTTCGAAAAACTTTGACGGGCGAACGTGACGGAATAATTTCGAATGCGTACGGTGTCGGTCTTTATAACAGTAATATATTGTCTCGTCACCGCGGGCCGCGCCGTGGTGGAATAAAATAATAACAACAGCAACGATAATATAAATTACGACGACACGACGATAAGACGCAGACGCGCACGTTCGCATACAAATATCGTACATACACATTATACGCGCGTACGTTCGTGTATTATACAATGGTTAGGAGAGTCTCAGGTGGTTTGTCGCGAGGCGGCGGCCCGGGCCACGTGAATGGGTGCAATCAAGGGTTTCGCGTTCGCCCGTCCTAACCGTCCCGGTCGGCGGTGTGACACGAGTGGAAATCTCCGAGATTAAATTGTTCATTTCGGCCGACGACACCAACATGGACCGCGTACAAGTGATCGGCAAACAATCGGGCGGATTTTGCGGCTGCGGCGCATTTGCAGCGCGCGTATATTATTATATTGTATATAATATTAATAATAATAATAATAATAATAATTCAAGTTGTCAAACAACCGGAAAACGATGTTATACTGTATATAGTCAGGGAGTCAAAACGGGTTAAAATTTTTCCGGGTTTCTGATACGTGGTTAAAAAACGGTTTTAATTTTTTCCGGGTTCCGGGTTCGGTGTTGAAAAACAGTTAATATTTTTTTTGGGTTACGGGTTTCGGGTTTAAAATGTG
>JAIPRL010001947.1:0-19025 GCA_025469235.1 Pemphigus obesinymphae
GCGAGTGATATGAGGAAGGTGGGAGTAAGTGAAGAAGATGCGGGAGATAGAGTTAAGTGGAAGTGTAGGACCAGGGTGGCCGACCCCAAATAGTTGGGAGAGAAGGCGAAGGAGAAGAAGAAGAGATTGTTATCATCTTATTTTTTATATTGAATACTTGTATTTTGGTTTTTGTTTGAATAATATTACCTAATATTGTTATAGGTTTTCAACAGTTTTCATGTTGAGCCTGTTTGTTTATAATGTCTTTAAATATTTTCTTAATATATTATTATTATTATTTAATTTGATCATACGCTGTATGTAATATATTAACAATTTTTTAAATTATTTGAGTAAAAGTATTTGAATACAACTTTTAGTATATTTAAAATACTTCTAAATACCACCAAGAGGAAGTATATTTAAAAAATATTTAAAATTTTTTTTTGTATGAACATTGAAATAGATAAACAATGTTTATTGTGTATTTCACATTTGCATTAGTCAAAATTAATAATATATAGGTAATAAGTATGATAATAATTTAAAAAGTATTTGAATAGTATTTAAATACATTTTAAAAGTATTTTTTACAACACTGTATATTATATATACATATAAAAAAAAAAAATATATATATATTATGCCAATTCCGAAGTACGCGAAATTAAGGACGATTCATTCTGAAATATACGTCAATGTCATTATTGTGCTTATCCAGTGCCGGTGGGGATCGGGGACGACTACAACATATATACTGCAGTATAACATACAGAGAGTTTGACAAATACAATAACTTTTGTCCGATTAAATATTTTAGTTTTTTTTTTTAATATTTGTTGTATTCTTGCACTATATAATTAAAATATTTTAAATTTAATTATAATTTGTAGGAACTTATTTAAATTTAAAAATAAATTTGAATTAGCTATTTTGTTAATTTGATTTTTAGAAAAATTTGGTAATGATATTACTATTAATGTTCAGTCAATACATTTTTACGATCTTTTAAAATTTATACTTTATAAGAAATACGAATATGTTTTTCAATTGAAATTATTGTCCAATATCAATATTGTTTATTTTTGTTTGCGTGAGATGGTAAATGATACAAAATATTATTCTTATCGTTAAAACTACATAAACAATATTTTAATACACTTTAATATTAAATAAGCCTACCCCCCACTTACTAATTTCACGGTAACAAAATGTAATTCGCACCACTACCACCCGCTTTCCTTGTCATTTCCAGTCCATATACTATCTAAGTTCGTACTATAACCAAACACAATAACCATTCCCATTTGATCGGTTATAAATTATTATAACCAAAACTGATTGTTTATAGAATTCAGTAACCAAATTACATTTTGTTAATTACGAAAACACGCCCATATAGTTTCATCTTCACATATACATGTATATAATATAATTTATTCTTTCTTGTTATATTCTACTTTTATCGGTATATTTTTAATTTAGTTCATTGTTTGTATTTTAACTTATATTTATTGTTACTTTAAACTATTTGTCTAGGCTTTTAATACAAAAATAATATTAACCGAAATCGATAATTTAACGCACTACTTACAGAATGTCATAAAAAGTCAATTTGGTTTTGGCAGAACTGAAGTGTTTTAAAAATTTGAAATTTACGTAAAAAAATTAATTAAAAATATCAATTGAAGAATAAAATAACACGCATTTTTTTAATTTTGTCAAAATATAGATACATTTATCGTTCCGCAATCATTTAAATAAAACACTGCGTAATAAATTATAAAATTAAATATAAATAATTTCCGCTACTAAAATAAAAAATGTTGATCATAGATTATCGATTTTCATACTAATATTTATTGGAGGCAATTCGTGTGCGCCGATAAACAGTAATATAGGTATGTTAATTCATTGGAAAGTCAGTAACCCTAATTCTTGATATAGTGCGAGTATTTTACTGCATGTTCTTTTAAATAAAATATATGACTAATGGCTTCTGTTTTTACATGATTTACAAAAAGAAATATTTCAAAAATCGTTTGCCATGTTATAGATAGTTACTTATCAATGGTATGAAGAAAAATTGTTGTTGAATTTGGTCTGATTTTGAACGAATGAGAACAATTCGTAATTCCCAAAACGCAGCTAAATATTGCGAAATGGTGAAATGTGAAAAACGTACACGATTTTGCAGTACTTTGCGGTATTTTCGAAATATTATGAATTACTATTTCGAAATTGGTCGAAATCGGACCGAATACTGGAGGGAAATTTTTTCCCGATATTATACCGATAAGACGAAATGGCTATTTTCAAATTGTTCAAGAACGTCAAAAAAATCTGAATAAGATTTTGACGATATTTGAAATGTTTTCATTTTATTATTATTATTATTATTTTCTTTTGTCTGCACATCGTAGAGGCCGTTAATTTCGTTCGAAACTGCATCAAAGATACACTGCAGTAGGCTTTCCGATTAATATATTATTATACATAGTGCAGCGGTATACCTCTACGTGTGCGTGCGCGCGCGCCCGTGTGTGGGAGAGAGGACCGGTAAATCCGTGCACGTCCGTATACCGTACACACACACACACACGCACACACACACATATAATACGCGGGCGCGCGCTCGCAAACGCGATAAATAAATATCAAACGTTCCGTCCGGTCGCGCGTAACGAGCGTGCGGTGTGCGTGTTTCACGTGTTTGTTCCGCGGACGCGACGCCATGACCGACCATTCGGTGCTCACCGTGCTGTTCGTCTCGCTGTCCATATTCGTGTTCTTCAAATACTGTTTGGGACATTCGTACGACGGTCTGGTCGCCTACGAGCTGGAAGCGTTCCGTTTCGACAACGCCACCCGGACCGTGCTGAAGCACGTGCTGTACGATCAGTTCGCCGACTTCGCGAGCGTCCAACTGCAGTTCGGCTGACGGCGGGCGCTGCCACTCTATTCCGCACCCGCGTTCTTCACGAAATGTGTTATAACCGACATATTATGATGTATATATTATATACGCGCACACATACATATAGGTACGACGGTAACTGCAGCACGGAATGTGCAGGGGCGAACGCAAGGGGCTCGGGGATTTTACTGGTTAACACCTACGGTATATATATATACAAGGCTGGGCATTAACGAGTTAAAAGTTAAAATTAAGTTAAAAAGTTAAGTTAATTTTAATTAATTTACTTAACGCGTTATTTTTTTTTCAGATTAACTTTTAACTTAATAAGTTACTTTTTTTTTATTAAAATTAACGTGTTAACTTTATATACAAAAGTATCTAAATTTTAGTTAAATTTTGCCCGAAGAACAATGAAAATTTTTGAATGGGATTTTACTTTTTGGTACTTATACGCAATTTTAGTAGGTACCCTGCAGAATAGCATGTACGCAATCGTTATGAATCGATGTACCTACCACTCACGCACACGCGACGTTGGCCGTTCACGAATATTGGGCTGAGCCCGGTCTTTTTAACTACATGGAGGCTGTGTATTTATGTCCATCCAGTATAGAAAATATATTGAAGTAGTAGGTACTGCTTATTTTACACTATACATTAGTGTGAATCAAACAATTATGTAGGTATCTTGGCAGTTAGAAGTTATTTTCTGATTTCTTATTTATGCATGGGTTTTAAAATGACGTGTTGTATTTTTATTTTTACATGTATACACTTTTTCAGGCAGAAGAAGTTCCGAGTAGTTTTTTTGAGCGTAAAGAATAACCATCCTTTTTTACCTTTTTACGATATAATAGGTATATCGACTTTTTTTCTTAATTAGGAAATTTTAACTTTTAACTAAGTTAAGTTACTTTTTTTTTCAAAGTTAACTTATAACTTTAAAAGTTAATAAAAAATATACGAGTAACTTTTAACTTAACTTAGCTTATATTATCTTAAATTAACTTAACTTAACGAGTTAAAAAATATCGTTAACTTTCCCAGCCTTGTATATATATATAGCGTCCCGGTGTCCCGTAAAAGCCTCTCGGGACGGGCCAATATGTGGGACGGACGGCGACATTGCGCATTATATATACTATCAGACTTTTCGGAACATTTTATACGCAACAATGTCCCGTATTGATCCGTTGACCGTAATATTAGTTATTAGGTATACGTTGTCACAACACGAGTGTTCAACACTTGCCGGAGCAATCGAAGGGTCCCGTCGGGACGACCAGATAAATCTACTTTTTTCGACAAAATCATATAAATCCGAACATTATTTATACGGAGTTTTTAAATATGTGAAAATGGAGTTGTCTGAACTTCGGTGTGCAATAATCGGATGACTCGAAATATTACTATACCATGAAATAAACAATTTTAAGAAATACTATCTTTATATAATATAGGTAATAAAATACAAGTAACTTCTCAAAATATCTACTGAAAATTATTTCGTATTAAGACTTTTGAAAATGTCGAAAAATTCTGAGCAAAAGCCAGATAACACTCCGAGTTCAGTTCAAATTTAATTTTGTTTTTTTTTTCTTCGTCCCGAAGAATTTGTTAAAATGGATTTATCTATAGTTGTTGAACTGCAGGAACTCATCATTATCTTTTTTTTTTTTTCAACGTTAACTACTTTGTAGTGCAAACTTCACAAAATATTTGGATCTACAATTTGTTTTAAATACAAAAACAGCCATTCGTTTATTTTTTATTTTTCCGAACTTTTCGGTCTGAAAGAGTCGAGTAGGAATTTCTAGGAGTTTTGGAAAAAAGAGCTATTTTAATAAAAAAAAAAATTGGTTCTAGTTGATACTTTGAAAAGACCATTTTTCTATTTTTTTTCTCTACGGTTTGCTTAAGCGTAAAGAAAAATTACCTTTTATGACGGTATCATATTATGAATGTAGGAGAAATAACAAAATAATAAATTAAATAATTTGTTATGGTCACCTATATTTTCTTTTTAATATTATTATACAGAACTTTGCTCAGAATTATCTTTTGAGTCCAATGGTTTATCTCCGTTTTCAAATTTAAAATAATAATATTACACTGTCCTATTTGAGGACCGAATAGGGACGACGGACCAACTTCCATCATCTGTTTCTGGACAATTTTTTTTTTACATCTAGGGGTAACATAATCAAGGTTAATTAAAAAAATCAACTGGGATTAGTGAAGTTAAATTACAACAAATATAATTAAAAATATATATATATATATATATATAAAAGTTGTTAATATAGTTACCTAAGTTTTAACTTATAATGAAAAAAATTTACTTAACTGAATTTAATTTTTTTTTTTATTCTTCTGAAAACGATTTTTTGACCAGTAAGCTTGATCCAATCGCTACACAAATATACATATATTCAATTTTCATTCATAAGAAATTTTATCAGAATTGTACTTTGAAGAGGTCATTTGTAATAAACGCAGAAGGAAAAACTGCCGACAAATGCTGTAAAAACGGTAAAAACACGATTCCGATCAAATCAATTTTTGTTATTTATTTGTAATTCCGAAAATTATGATTCTTAAATCTTTAAATGTACACCTAATATGTATAGAAAATATGTACTTTATAGTACTAAAGTACTATGTTGTTGGTGATAAAATGTTCAAAGTTTTTTTTTTTTTTTTACAATTCAGAGCTATTTATAGACATTTTAGATGTCCAGGTCTTTAAGTTCTAAAAGGGATCATTTTAAGTTCTTACATACACCTGAAAATATAATAAAAGGTTAAATGTACGTTACTTTAAGCCATTGGAAGTTTTTCGACAAGATTTATTATTTTAGTAAAAATGTATTCGTATTTCGAAAAAAAATGGATCTAAAGACTTGATATTTTCACCGAGTGATCATCACTACTGCATTATAAATGTTTAATAGTGTCTTTAGAAGGAAATGCAGACTCCATTTTCAGTTTATTTTTATTTTATTTTGTAAATTTCATTATTTTGTCCTTCTTTCTTTTTTGTCTTTTTTGTATCACCCAATTCAAATAATATCATATCTTATTTTATTTTTAAATCCATTTATGTATTTGTCATCCTTATTTTATTGTACATTTGTTATCGAAACTATATTTTATGAAGTACTCTTCAATTAGCCTTCAATACAAGCATTTTCTTAAAGAAGATACTCGTATCCACTAAAATATTTTATACTTTAAATGTTTTTATGACTTGAAAAAAAAAATATATATATATATATATTAATAAACAATATTATTATATATTATTTGTAAATTTTAATACTATTTTAATACGAGCGAAGGGCCCCGGGATTTAAAGCTAGTCGCGAAGATCCAGTTCGACCCTGCCCGTGACATCCTTCTTGGTTTATCGACAATCCAAAATATGTTAATTTCAAACCTGTTTGAAGTCCCATGTCCTCTTGATTTACATGTGCCAATGAGCATATATTATTCTAAACTCTTAAGAAAGCGTGATACACATATTTGTTGTACCCGTCTAACCAACTGTTAATATACTAAATTTACGTTCAGAATTTGTATCACAACTTTGTCATTTTTAATATTAAAGTAAATTAATCTATTACCAAACGTATAGATATGATTATTATCTATGCCATAGCGTTGTTTTTTTCTGAAAGTTTAATTTTAAATCTATTTTAATTAATATTAAATAATAAATTGATTAATTCATTATAAATTAATAAATAATCTAAAATAGTTATATATTTTTACAAAATTAAAAAATTCGAAAAAAGAATGACGCTGCAACACAGATAATGATCTCACCTATAAATTTAGTAATAAGTTAATTTACTCTAATATTAGTAATGACAAAATTCTAATATAAATGCTGAACGTAAATGTTGTGTATTATCAGTTGGTTAGACAGAGATAACAAATCGTGTATCACATTCTCTTAATATAATATAATATAATAATATATTAATAATAATTATAATAATAATAATAATAATAATAATAATATAATATAACATATTATATTATATTATATGGTAAACGATACTATTATATATAATAATCAGTGGCTGATCCAGAATTTTGTCAAGGGGTGGGTAGATTAATTTTTTTCTATATACTAACATGGAGTCAAAATATTTTATCGTGAAATAAGAAATACCAAAAACTCGAATCCTGTAATGGCGGCGGGGGGGGGGGGGTGAACCTGACACCCTCCTCCCGTATATTCACTACTGTTCATAATCAATATAAAATCAGTATAAACGTACGCAAATAGATATCCCGAATTTCGGAAATCAATACATATTTTCAATACTATAATATATGCGTTATTAAAGATATGAACATTATCTGCATATATGTATTTGTATTGGTTGGATTTTTAAAAAAAAAATTCATTTTAAATAGATATCTAATGATTATTAAATGACAATGTGTACTTACATAAAATACAACTTTCCATATAATATTTTAAGATGTCGTTTTTTTTAATCGCGATTGGTGAAAATATTCTTCCTATAGACTGCTCACCTTTTCCGATCGATATACCTAATAGATTTTGTGTTCATTATTTAAATCTAATATCTTTATAAGATAGCGACTATGCTACTGTAATTGTTATTATTATTTTTGGGTTGTCTAGAAAATAATTAGTTTAGAAAATTGGTTTTTTTTTCCAGCTGATAATAAAATTTAAAATGTAGGTATACGTATATATATATTTTTTTTTTCATGCGGATGCGTCATATCCAAAAACGATTTGAATGTTGATTATAATATGCGGATACGAAGGTTAATATTATATTTTACAGCCACTCACTTTTCTTAATAGACGACCTTTAGTTTTCTAGTTTTTATTGAACGCAAAAATATAACTGTGGAAGCAACTCCAGATTGCAGGTTCAGTTTCCCCTTCTTTGTACATTCTCAGACAATGGTACATGCAGCATATATACATATATTATATGTTATACTTATGAAGTGTAGGTTATAAAACTTCAAAACGTGTATTATACGAATCGACTTTATGCGTGATTGCTGCTGCACTATTTGAAATATATAATGAATTGATCGATTGATCGGTGAAACAATTGATAGTGCAGAGTAATAAAAAAAAATACGCTCAGAATCTAAAACGTTTACTATTTTTTGTTTTTTTTTTTTTTTATCAATTTTGTGCATATAAAATAACGATAAATAAAAAAAAAAAAAAACATAATCTTGAAACGTGATGTCCTTCGGATATTATATAGCAATGAAAAATATAATTGAGATCACGGTTACTCACGCGCGTGGTAAATATTCCGAATTTGATTGAATTATATTTCTCTAATAAAACCCCGTTTAACGTTCAAATGTACCTATAAAATACAAGAGATAATATACATACTACATATAGGTAAGTACTTATGTCTAAACATGTTATACATATAATATTGTAAAAAACAATCTCAAATGCATAGGTAAGTAAAAATTGGTTCAGATTGGTGTGTGGGGAAGGGGGATCAGTCCCAAATATTTATATAAATCACAATTTTAGAAATTAATCGATAAGTTTGAATTGGGGGGGGGAGGGGCTAATTTTAATATCAGGCTAAGCCCACTTAACTTTTCTGTGATTTGGACTTATGTTCAAATGTACACATTTCTAAAATATCTAAACAATTAACAAATGAACTTTTTTTTCGTCTAATTTGACTGGATTATATATGTAGATAAGTATATAAAATAAATCAATGTAATATTAAGTACTCTAGGTATATAATATATGCGATAAAAAAATTATAAAATATGCGACAAAAATCAAAATAACTGTTGAATTTGAAAAAGTTATTTAATTAACAACTTTTTAAATTAAATTATAATTTATTAATTTTTTTTAAATATTGTAGATTTATTCGAATTTTATATTTTATAAACTCATCGATTTGTATTGATAAAAAATACTAATTCAATCAACGAAATTACTGTCGCTATACAGCCAATAATAATTTTGTTCAATTAACAATTATTGCAGACTATTGTATTATTTTAATATTTCTGTGAACTATTTTTCATTTTACTCTATTTTCTTATAACTTTTTGACCAAAAAAATGTTACCGCTTACCAGTATTAAACGTCATCAGTTTTGTGCTTTGGAAAAGTAATTTTTCAAGTTTTCAACTTTTTCAATAAATGAGTCTAAGAAAAAATTAAAACCATAATTCAAAAATACGGATTATTTCCTCGTAATCCCGACAAAAAAAAAATGGTTTAGAAATTTTAAATATTCGCAGTGTATATTCTATATTTTACTATTATACACATGTCATACATTTTTCAAAATTATATTTTTTTTAATTTTTCTTTTTTTTTAACAATAATGTGATGAATATGGAGTACCCTTTTGGTTTTGTTGTCTGATGGAACAATTTCTAACTAATTCTAATAAAAATATTAATGAAATATTATTTATAATATTACTTAAAGTAAAATTATTTATTTTAATTATAAAAATTATTGAATATTTTATATTATTAAATAAAAAAATTTAAAAAAAACCGGAAATTTTTACTGTTTTTAAAAAATTATCCATTTTTTATATAATTTTTTTAACCAAAATATTTATTTTATCCAATTAATTTAAATATATAAATCAATTACCATGTAATTCTACTCTGAAATTATATAAATTATATTTGATTTATATTTACAATTGTTTCTACCAGACAACGAAATTCAAAGAGTATATTCTATATTTTCCGCTACTCTTCTACTTTTTAAAGTTTCCATTGATACAATTATGCAAATATCGATAAAAGTTTTGTGTCGTGGGATAACTGCAGTACAGTGATACTATTACATTAGTAGGTACTATCATGATTGATAAAATTTATATGCCATACATTTAGTTACAATTACAACATTAATTGAGATAATGATGTATATTTTATCAAATAAACTATTACTATTCCATATTAAGTGACTGTTTTTATATATTTTATTAAATTTTTAAGAATTAATAAATTCGGTCAGGAAGAAGTGAAAGCATTTCGCTCACCATGTAGGATACTGGACAATATACAATGAGCTTTGCTCAGAATAGTTTAATGAAAAAAAAAAAATATATCATTACTTTTAAATTCAATACATCCACGAAGAGCGAAATGCTTCCCCAACCTACCGACTGATTTGTTAAATATGCAAAAAAAAAAAACTTTTTAGCATGAAACGGATTTGATTAGTTTACTTTGCTATATAATTTCAAGTTCTACACACAACTATGCAAATGCTTAAAGTATATAAAGTCTTAATTACAACTATTAACATTAAATGTGTTGATTAATATAAATTTTTTAACACATTAATGTTTGCAGCCTTGCAGCATATATTACATAGATGTACGTAAATATATATATATATATATATATATATATATAATTATAAATATTAAACACTATACAGGGTATTTTTTTTTCCACGTACAAAAATGTACGAAAAAAAACGTCGAAAATGCGACCTCATGTTAATGAATGTAATCAAAGTTTGTATACGGAAAAAAAAAGAAACACGTACCCTATATTATAATATAATAACTTGAAATGCATTAAAATGCAATTTAGAAAAAAAATTATCATTCTTATATATAATTTATGTTTATGGTTATTTGTTTATATTTTATATACATTCCAACGTAAACAATGTTGTACCTATATCTAAAAAAAAAACTTACTCTCTAACAAGTCACGAAGGTCGGCCGCAAGAGAAAAAAACAATTTTGTTATATATATATATACATAATATATACAAATTCTAGTTTACTTCGACGGTTTGCCCTTGAGACTACTAACATAATGTACAATTATATTAATAATAAAAATGTATATCGTATATTATTGCAAAACGCGATCTAACGGGAAATCGAGTATACGCGCGTTTAAATCAAAACGGATATTCTGCAGATATACCTACCTACTAGGTACCTGGTTATTGGTGTTTTTTTTATGTAGAATTAGTTGATATTTTTAAACTAAATTATTTTTATTTTGTTTCAAACACTAATTACACTTACATCTAATACAATAACTCGTGTATGGATTTTTTTTTATCAATAATGTACCTAGGTACCTATTATTACCTATATATAAGAACGGCGAGTACCTACCCCTTTTTAAAAGAAAATATTTCAAATAAATTTACTTGATAATTTAACATATATGTGTATTATTTAAAAAAAAAAATAATTTTTTATTTTATAGGTGGTTAGCAATTTTGCTTATATTGCATATTAACATTATTTAAACCATATTGCAATGTTTAAATGTTTTTCTTTTAAATAAAAAGTCAGATAAAATGGGATATTTATTCATTATTTTGATATGGAATTTCGAGTGCGGACGAGGAAGGGTGTAAAGGGCATGGCAGTCCCTTATACTTAATACGAAATTTTAGTTTCCAGGAAGGCAAATTTTTATTAGACTTTTCCGTCCCCTTCTAATTTTTTTTTCAAATTCAACCACTGCTTATACAGCATAATAGTTCAGCAGCAATTTTATCACAATATCCTTCGTTTTTGTTTCGAAAATATATCTACCATTTAATTTCAAATTACTATAACATATTTTTCTCTCTTGTGTTAAAGCATTGATACCAAAATGATTTCAGTATTCGATGTCCAGGTCTCCATATAATAATATAATCTCCGCATACATAAAAATACCATTAATCCTTTATAAATCGGTGTATTATTTAAATAAATTTGACAATATTATGACCCTGCAGGAACATCGTTGAAGTCCCATATAAATAACAATTATTATTTTTGCTTCAATTATATTATATATCGTATGAGTACCTATATTTACGATTATTTGGCCGTGATCTTATATACCGTATAGAACTTTAACTTAGTCTGAAAACTTTAATTTTTAATAACTCGTTAAAATCTAAACGTTAAAAAAAAAATACTTGTATTTTTGTATTCAAATTGCAAATGCTATTTTAGTACTCATAAAGTACTTAGAATTTTTTTTTTCTTTCACGTATTTAGAAAATATTTTGATTATATTTTATACGAATACTTCAAGTATATATGTATTTAAATGATTTTTTAAAAGTATACTTTACAAGGCCGCATAATATAATAATTGCAGTGTTGCACTAGTATACTTTTTATTTTTGTTATTATAATGCATCTATATAATATGTATGTGCATACATATATCATATACAAGTATTTATGTAGGTCATTGGAATCGACAATAATTTTTAAATACCTTTTGATTTTTTTCAAAATATATAATATAATTTATACGTGTTTTACGTGTTACTACGAGGAAAAATAATATGATTTTATACTATGTAGACATTATACCTATACGATAATCATAATGGTACTGTCTATGTATAGAATATAAACTTTGTTTATGTCTATACGAAATACGAATACGAGTCATTCCGGTTCTATACAAAACACGTATTCATATTTTTAACTTGGAGACTATACAATATACTAAATATTTATCATATTGGTATTATAAGATTTAAAAAAAAAACGTAAATAGCATTCAATTTTAGACAAAATCCGTCCAGATACAGGTGATCGATGAATGTTAGTTTATCGTCTCTTAACAGTCCTCCGATGAAACGGTATAGTATTATGATATTCGATTAGAAACTTGAATGCGTATAGAGATTATTCATAAATCATTGCATTAACAAACGATTCCAAATGGAGTTCGGTATAATATCATATTCCGAATTATAAAAATGTTTAGTTATTTTCTATAGGACACTTTTCCGTTGCTATAAGGGAAATCGAAAATGTATCACTCAAGACTCAAATAAAGCATTTTCTTACAGTATACACTTCGTATTAGAAAACATGGGCGGGTTTGAGAAAAATCGTCCATAGGGTCTTGGCTTGGTCTTGTAAAAAGGTTCACGAGCAACAAAATAAGGTCATTCAAATGATATTTTTACTCAATTTCCAGGTTTTAAAGACCAAAATTTACCATTTTTAAGGCATAAAAATCTCATAATCTCGTAATTGCTATAAATAAACAATAATTCGAAAAAATGTATTTAAATTTTTATCATGTAAGAGGATGCTACATATGCGTTATTTTATCGTAAAAAACTGTTTCGAGAGAACAAATTGTTTTCAGGCTGCAGTTGTAATTAAGAAACCAAATTTTGACACAATATTGTAGATAAAATTATCCGTGTTCTACCGTCATCTTTTTTTTTTAAATAAAACATAAAGTCTTAAAAAAGTTATTAATTTTGTAAAAACTATTTTTGGGAGATTTTTACAGATGACATGACATCAGTTATACTTGTGATATCGAAAAAAAGACGATGATAGAACACAGATAATTTTGTTTACAATATCGTATCAAAATTTAATTTTTTGAATTACAACCAGTTCTAAAACGATTTTTTCTCACAAAATAGTTTTATTAATAACTATCGTGATTGCACAACAATAAAATTTGATACTGACACAGATCTATTTTTTTTTTTTTAATTACTTTTTAAATGTACTTAGTTTATGATAATATTTTTAAATTATAAGATTTTTATTTTTCTTGAACTTTCATAAAAATGTCCTATACAGAACCCCTTAAAAATCGCATGTATGGTTTTTTCTTAATATATTATAGACTATAGAGTAGGTACTACCCATCTATGTAGGAATCTAATTTCGCCGACAAATAAACCGACAAAAAAAATTTATTCCGATTTATATCAGATTACCTTCTATTTTATATCAATACACATTTTAGGAACTTTAATATTTTTTAACCCTTTCAGCGCGGGCGTATGTCTAATGTTAGCCAATCGAATATTGACGTCAAAATATGATCATTATAAATTTAAAAAGAAAATTGTATGCATGCCCCATATACCTGTATTAGTTGGTAACCAAATAAACGATTTTTAAGTCATTTTGACTTGATTCTAAACCCAAAATTGTTCGAGATACATACTGGTTGCAATTATATAATAAATACATAAAATCCTTCTATATGCAAAACTACAACTATACAACTATGTTACCTATTTAAACAGTTGTCATTAGATTAAAATACTAAATTAATAGTTTCGTGAAACAGGATTTGGCAAACCGGTCCTAAATCATTAAAATGCATAATATGTATTTTATATTATGTACCTAATATTAGTGTAAATTTTAAGTCTATACAATATTTAGATCATTTTTTTTTTTTTTTTTTTTTGGAATTACAAGGAATTTACTAAAATAGAT
This sequence comes from Pemphigus obesinymphae, assembly GCA_025469235.1. Taxonomy (NCBI): domain Eukaryota; kingdom Metazoa; phylum Arthropoda; class Insecta; order Hemiptera; family Aphididae; genus Pemphigus; species Pemphigus obesinymphae. The sequence continues at coordinate 14,173 of JAIPRL010001947.1, forward strand.
TTTGACGTAAACATGTTTTTACTGTTTTTACGTAATATTTCGACAGTATTTCTTTACACTTAAAAAAACTACTGAAAAATCGAAAAAATTCGTTTTTCAAAGTACAAAGAAAAATCAATTTTCTGTCAGAAAATGCCCATCCCGAAAATTTTAAAATTTTATTCGACTTCTTTTACCCGAACTAGTGTATAAAAAGATAATACAAAGTATTTTAAAACCTTATTGCTACGCTCATCAGCATATAATGAAAAAATTATAACTCTTTTATCATATAGTTTTACGGGAATAATTTATTATTTTACTACAATAGAGAAGTGGTGTTTAAATTTTCACTTAGAGATACATTTACATTCTCGGTAAAACTGCTCACGGGAGAAGTCGAATAATTCAGATATAGTATAATAAAAGGATTTTTATACAAAACATACTATTGCACAATTGTATGCCATTTTTGATAAAATCGAGTTATATATCGATTGGTATGATATATTAGCCGATAAATTGATCGAGACTATCGTTTTTTGTTTTAAACGTACCATTTCCAAGTCTAAAATTAATTTGAAATATGCCACTTTTTCAGAACGTACTACTTCCAGTTAAATTTTTTCGTGCTAAAACCATTTTCCTTCAATATTATATATAGGTAGAGCTGTGCTTACATTTTTTTTCTTTTAAGAATTGTTTATATTATTATTATTATTAATTGTAATTTTTTGATACGTGTTTGATGAGATGTGTATATGATAAGACATTAATTGAGTCTTCAGGGACTAAAATCTTTATTGTAGTTTTGCGTCGTCCTTCTAATTTTTTACCAATTCAAGTACTGCATACAATACTTATTTTTTATTCATATATATATATATTTTTTTTTTTATGTTTCAGACATCCAACCGAATAGGACTTCGGTAAATCAACGATAGTTTGAATTGCTGAAATGTCTTAGTAGAGTATACCTATTATGTATAATGTATATGGTCTAGTAATATACATATAATAATATGTACGTCATTAACTGCTACAGTTTCCGTATTTTTTTTCGGATTCGGAAACGCACAACGCCAACGTATGATTGCTGCGAATCTTGTCCGATAATAACGGTATATAGTTGATATTATTGCAGTAGCAGTGCAGCAGCAGCATTCGTACTAAATAAACCACTCAGTCATGATGCTTTAAAAAATTTCAATTTTTTTACTACAATAATTATTTTTATTGAAATATTCGACGACGGAGAGTATAGAATATAACGAAGGAAATATGTGTTGAACGGTATACTTACTATCTACATATATTACAATAATAATATTAAATCGTAACGTTATCACAAATTATACGAATTGGAAAAAATGTATTCGAAAATGTGTAAAAAAAAAAAAGTAAATAATATGGTATATAGTATATTATATACTTTGCCATAGATATTTTATTACTGTGATTAAATCATGAGAAATCTACTTAAAAAGACTATTAATTTATCATGCGGATAACTCGGTTTTTAATGTTTTTCGAGTTATTGCACAATCATGAACTGCAGAATAATAAAACTATTGTATTTTCTATACCTGTATAATATATTATTATAAATAACTTAGGTAATATTATATTATATTATATTATTGTTATATGATTGTTTTACTATTGTTAATATTGTTATTTACTGTTATATATTAATAATTTAATAGCCTATATAGTTATATATTAAGCTTAGATAATATATATAGCTATTTATTGTATTACCTCAATAATCAATATATTATAACATTGTGTATTTTGTATTCAAATTTGTGTATAATGACAATATTGAACGTAGTTTCCTTTTCTATATTATATAATAATCCGGTCAAATCTCACGATATGTATGACGTACATACCTCGGATAAGTATTATGTTTAGTACCTAAATAAATAATAATAATTAAAAATGTACAAAACATTTTTCGTTTATAAACTTTATAATATCGCAATCCGAGACATACACAAACTTATTGTTTATAATAATATAAATTATTAAATTAGACTTAAAATGTATACAATAACATGTACGTATCTTTTTACAAATCATTCGTAATATATATATATATATTTTTAATATTAAGTGCTTATAAATAGGTACCTATTATATTGAAATTACAATAAATATATAATACATATATATTTGAATATTGGTTATTACTTATTGTATAATATAAACGTACCTATAATTATTATACATACGTATTTTAAATACACAAAAATATTGTAAGCGAATCAATTTTCAAGTGATGCCATCGGTATATTGATTCAATGATTTTATCTTTAAACATTTCTAGCGTTTTCGTTTTAATATCGTGTAATGATTATAATAATATATTATCAAGGCCGTATCTGAGAAAGGGCGATGAGGTCAGGACCCTTCCCGAAATGTTTTCATTATAACAATATTTTGAAATATTTAAAAAAAAAAAATTTAAAACATACATTTAATATGTACTAAAACTATAAAATATATTTTGGATCCTTCCCCCCCCCCAAAAAAAAATAATTAATAAATACGACCTTGAATATTACGATTATTACAGTTATTATTATTTGTTGATGCTATTACTTTCGTCAGCCCCCGCAGCGTATTTCTGTTCCGTGGCCTGGTTGTTATTCTGCAGTAACGGCGCTATTATACTCGACAATTTGAAACGATTCCTGTAGAAAATTTAATAAGTAAAAATTGGTTTAAAATGTAAATATTTTGCATATTCATGAAGGTTAATGTCCTTAAAGCATTTTACAGGAGGAAAATATTGTACCTATATAATATAGTATAATATATTCTAATTATTAAAATATTTCATCAAAATTGTTATTGATTGTACTGACGAACTTGAATGGAAAACGCTTTTCACAATATACACGTAATTCAGTAGAAAAATCTATAGACATCGACACGAGGTATAATAGGTTATAGGTATTATATGTATATAATGAATAAAAGAACAATAATGAAAAACAATTTAAAGTCTATACATACAACATTTATTATGATATAGACAATATTATTATTTTTAGAAATTTTCTAAAATTTTCTTTTCTCCCCTTTTTTATGAATTATTCATACTTAAACATATTATTTATGACAAAGTGGTGCATGTACGATTTTATGAAATAAGGAAATAATATTAATTTTGAAATTCAACTTGAGCATGTTGTACACTGTACACAACTCTATAATCTTGGAGTAATCAAATTTTCACTCTTTGATGGAAAAATTTATATATTTAAATAGATAGGTACAATAGGTAATACATATAAATATATAGTTTATTTTTCCATAATTTGGGTTAGTTTAACCCCTAGCTATACGAGTTGAAGCATTGAAAATGTAAACGCCTAGAGTGACCAATTATACGACAGCAAATTACCAGATAGTTTCATACCTATACAATTTATCGTAACGATTACTCAGACTGGTAAAAGTGGGATTTTGCTATAGATGCGTCAATTTTTCCCATGGTCTATAGATAATATAGATTTTTCCTGAATGTTTTCAATTACGTATAACCAAAATTACCGAACAATTTATTCTATGAAGATACCAAATACAACTCACAATCACAAATATTTTTATTTCTGTTAAATTTATCGCATTCAGCGTTTACATTTTACTCGAATCATGTTACTATACACTGTATATAATCTGTATACTTGTACTATAATATTGTACCTGTTTAGTATTCAGGTCCCTGTATATGATATGGCCACAGTATAATCTCTACTCTATGGGGTTTAGCCTACTTAACTATTGACTTTGGTTGAATACAGCTAGACTGACTTAATGAAAAACCGTTCAATAATAACAATTGCTTATGATCATCTTTAGTACCACGCTCTATCTAAATTGAAAAAGACATTCAAACTGTGCAATTTAACAATTTTATGTAAACCAATGTATGATCAAAAAGAATATAAATACTAGGTTTATTTTATACTACCTATATTATAGTATACAAGTATACCCGCAATATACCAAATACTAATATAGAGACATATATAGTATACAACTATACTAAATAATACTATTCTAAATATACAACTATAGGTACTGAATAGTAAGCACACTGAAAATACATTTCTTTTTTATTCAAATAATAATAACAAATAAATATAGACAGGAAATAAAAAAATAGGAGATACGTAAGGTTTTTTATATAAAGTTCAGAGAGTTTAAAATATCTGTATTATTTCCTTTTACATACACTCCGATTCATTAGTGAATACGGTACCTATCTTATTAACCTCCACTTTCTAAGAAGCAGGTCGGTGAAGTTCACGATGTGCCCTTTTACAGACGTCTCTCTTGATATTAACCATGACTCGTTGAATTTCTCTCTTTAGTTTTGGAATTGTTTGAGATTTGATTCCGTAAACTCGTGACTTCACATAACCTCATAAAAATAAGTCATAATATGCAATTAACGTATCATGCGAGACGATAACGTTGCTTTACGAAAATATCCCTGGGCACATGATCTCACTTTGTGGTGGCAATGCCAGGGATCTTTGTGATTCCGTTTTTCACTATAACAACTTTATTTGTTATTTGTTATAAAATATTTACGTTATAAAAAGTAGTTTTTCTTTACGCTTAAGTAAACTGCTGGGAAAATCAAAAAACAACTTCTTCTAAATACCGATTAGAACGAATTTGCTATCAAAAATGGTCTTTTCTCTAAAACTCCTGCTCAACTCCATATACAAAAAAAAAGCCGGTCAGTAGGTTGTGGAAGCACTTCGCTCGTCGGGTGTCAGTATTGGTGGATGCACTTCGCTACTGGGCAGGGTACTTTTGGTGGATGTATTGAATTTGAAAGCAATGATAAA
>JAIPRL010001947.1:19125-69611 GCA_025469235.1 Pemphigus obesinymphae
ATAGAAGGAAAGATAGAAGGAAAAGCTGGAAGAGGTAGACCAAGAACACCATTTATGAAACAAATCATTGAAGACATAGGGAAAACCAATTATAAGGAACTAAAAGTAGCTGTGATGGATAGGGACATGTGGAGAGCCATCGAAATCATTTAACCAATCTGTGGATTGAAAAAAAAAAATAAATAAAAATATATTGATTAAATAATTATATTTCTCTAATTCTCTTGAATTAATTTATTTATACAGTATAAATGTGCTATAAATATTAAAATTTTAATTTCAATACCCAAGCATAAAAACAAACATTTTCAAAAACAATTGAATTGAAATTGATGAGAAGACTCATACTTAATGTATACAAAATAAAATCTTAAAAAATATGTATAGATAAGATTTCAGCAGAGCTGTAGATATTTAACTGGACACCCTGTATGTATATATACATACAATTCCGACGAAATAACGGGACATTTTTAGCTGTCCATGAGAATTAATTAAATGATGTTTTGTTCTCGAGACGTAAACAAACGCGGATATTTGTATTTTGTATTTTTTTTAAGTTTGAGATTTACAAAGGGTTTTAACGAGAAAATTCTACAAAAATATTTGTTTATAACAACATAATATTAAGCCGAGGGATTAATCACGCACGTTTCACTGAAATAAAAACGTGTCTGAGAATAGTTTTTTTTTTCTATTTGTTCATTAACATATTTTTTTTCGATATTTAGCGGTTTTAAAGACTCTTTTCTTATACTTTTATTCTTATTGTAAATATAACTGTCATCCATGATTAATCTGTTACTTTTATTTTAACTGTTGCAATATTTTATATATAATTTTATTTTATTGTATTATGGTAATTTCAATAACATAATTTATTATTTATTTGTTTTTTTTTTTTTTTAAGTGAATAACGTATAGATTTAATTCATATACAATTTTGTGTTTGTTTTTCATGTATATTATATACTTTTGTATGTGAAATGTTATATGTATCATTATGTCAGGATATATTGTGTTTATGTAAAGATATGTTTAAATTAATTTACATTAATTATTATAAAAAATATAAGTAAATTCTCTTAAAAAATAGATTTATGACCTATAAGAATACCAAAAAATAATATAAAAGCACTTAAAAATATTTTTATTATTTTTAATGAATACAAAATAAAAACAATTTAAATCAAATAAAAAAAGGCTCAAACAGAAAAAGTAGTTATAATCTAAGAATTTTGAAAAATAATCTAAAAATATAGGTAGGTACATCTGTAGTTAATTATATTATTTTGTTTATTAAACAATGATATGCAAATTTTAAAAAGATGGTAGGTATATAGAGAGTGGATGCATTTAGCCCATCGGGTAGGATACTATCTGGTAAGTGGATATATTAAATTTGAAAGCAATGATAAAACGATTTTGAGTGGAGTTCGATGTAATAATTATTTTAGTAATATATAGAAACCATAGCAACTTAATTTTTCATTTTTTATTTATACAAATTTATTGTTAAAAAAGTAGTTTTTTTACGTATAAGAAAACTACATGGAAAATAAAAAAAACAATCTTTAGAATAGTACTATCTAGAACAAATTTGCTATTAAAAAAGGATTTTTTACAAAACTCTTTCTCAACTCGATATTTACTCGACAAATTGTTTTTAGAAAAAATAACAATAAACATCATTGTATCAATGTAAAACCAATAGATTCCTCGATCCACTCAATCCATTCAGATACAAATGATTCAATTAATCGATTACTTTTAAAATGTAAATAATTAATCGATTAATCACATAATTACTCAGCCCTATAGTCATAAGTTTGAGGTTAGTGTGTTACTAAATAGTAGGTAGTCGTTTGTTTTTCGTTGTTGAAATAGTTAAAATATGATTTTCAAATTTTTTATAAATGTAATTTTGTAAATATAATCTACTTATTGAAAATTTATAACTATTTCTTATATTAAAAGTGATATATATATACGAAAAGTGTGGAAGGTCACCACGTAAACATGTTACAATACAGTGAAGATGATGTCAACCACGTGGATTTCGGTGATTCAGATGACAAATCGAAAGTAGATCTGAATGCTTTTCTGATGTAAACATTGCTAAACAAAAAAAAATATTGATGAGTATGATAGGATCTGATGGAAAACAGAAGGAAAAAATGTACCGGTCACCCGATTTGACCAAAATGTTATCGATGTTCAATGAGAAGTGTAAGTCTCACGAGGCAGTTGATTGGCTAAATATGCTGTGTAGACTATCTCCATCACTGGTCGAAAGCATTGATGTTAGAATCGGCAAGAGCAAATTTTGATGGCCCTTTAATGTTAAATATATAAATATGAAGATGTATTACATCCTATACCTAAGATTTCCATACCCCTTGATACGATTCATATTGGCCATTATGGTTCACTTGAAAAAATTGGTAGAAACACTAATATTTGTTACTTATAGTTGACGCATTTACCAAGCTTATATAACTATATCCTTATAAGACCACAAATATAGAGAAAGTAATCAAGCACATGAATAATTATTTTAGATGTTATAGTAAACCAAGACGATCAATATCAGATAGAGGATCAACTTTTACATCAAATGTGTTTATGGAATTTCTTATTTAGAATTAGTACAGATTTAAACTGAAACACCTCGTGCAAATGATCAAGCAGAGAGGATGAATCAGTGTATAACTTCTATTTTATCGAAAAACGCTGTAACATTAAATGAACGGGAGAAATTTCTTAATGAAGTTGAATATGCATTGAATAATACTTTATGTTCATCAACTGCTGAAGCTCTTTCTAAATTACTATTTTGAGTATATCAAGGTATTACCATTGAAGTTGAGTTTAAAAAGTTATTCAGCAGTTAGATGACGGTAAAGATTTCGAAGGGTTAAGAAATGAAGCTGCTGATATTATACTTAAAAACCAAGCATATAATAATAAATATTTTGATTAAAAACATAAAAACCGAACTAAATATAAAAAAGGAGACTTTGTTATGATTAAAAATGTTGATGTAAGTGTGGGTGTAAATAAAGAGATTATACCAAAATTTAAAAGTATAAAATGTTACCAAACGATAGATTTGTGACTAACATGCAAACAATTTTCAATGAAAAACTCATGTTAGAATTTCTTATTTTTAAGAACTTACAAATATCTTAAAAATATGAAACGAATAATAAATAATAGATAAAATATTATCTAGTGCCCTTTTTTAAATATTTAAGTTTTTTCAAGAGTTATATTTATTTAAAAAAATCAAAAAAGTTAGTTTTTTAACAACTCATAAAGCGTGTTAAAATAGACGTTAAAACGACTACGTAGAGCGTTAGATAATGCGTTGTTCTTTATCGTTTATTTTTTATTTTATCTTTCTACGATGTTTTTAAGTTGTTATAAATGAGAAATTCAAACTAATATTTTTAATAACATTAAAAAACAACCACAATAAAAATATATAGTAATTTAATTTATAATTGAATTAATTTATTTATATAAATGATTAATTAACATATAACTTTAAAATGTATATAAATATTTTTAAATTGATAAATTTTCATTTTTCTTAAAATTTTTTTTACAGAACCCTTTAAAAATGATATCAGTGATATCCTCCTAAGAGGACGTTACCTACACGGTTTGTTGTTTTTTTCTTACATACTTATAACATAGCAAATCTACGTACCGCATTATTTCTACAGTTTATTTATAATTAGTATTAGAATAAATTTACCTATTATTAAATTTGTAGAGGAGAATATAAACTATGCCGTAGAGTAGAGTTTTTTTTTTAATTGTATTTTTAAATACCTTATAAATAGATGAATAACTAATTTTTTTGAATGTATATTACTAGTTTCAAAAATAAAATTTTAATACAACTCCACGTCACGGCATATTTTATGTTCTCTTCTACAAATCTGATAATAGGTAAATTTACTCTAATATTAATTATAAATAAACAGTAGTGAGATTGTGGTACATAGATTTGCTATGTTATGCGTATGTAAAACAGAAACATTAACGTGTGAGCATCCGCCTATATATAAAAATAATAATTAAAAATTATAATTCTATGCTAGTAACCAATGGTGGATCTAATGAAAAAAGCCTAGGCGGCAATCGTTACAAGAGACCCATTAAGAGTATGCCACACGCTTGATTTTTAAGGGGTTTTGTGTAGGCAATTTTTATAAAATTTTAAGAAAAATGAAAGAAACAAATTAAATATATTTAAATATATAAGTAATTAGTTATATAATTAATTTAAAAATAGAACTGTGTCAATACGATTTATTATTGTTGGGTAATCATGATATTTAATAAAAAATAGAAACATTATCTTACAATTCAAATTCCGTTAACTTTAAAAAAAAAACGTAGAAATAAAATTTTACCACTATTTGAAAGATGAGATATTATACTATATGTCTATATGTTTTTTCGGAAGCCGATAAAAAAAAGGCATATTTCATAAATATTCAATTGTATAAAATATAAAAATAAAATATTATTTTAAAAATCTATGTTTGTAAAAGATACAAATAATACATCCAAATTTGAAATCTTGTCCAAGTATTGAAATAGAATCTAATATGGGAAAATAAAACTTTATACATCTAATTAGTATAATAGGTAGGTACAGAGTTCTTTCTAAAATGTCCACCAACTCAAGTTCTTCGTCGATATTTGGAATAAAAGTAACAATATTATTATTATTATTATTTGTAATTTTTAATAATTTTTTGTTTGGAAATAATGTTTATTTGATAAAGGAAATATTAGTATTTAAATGACAATAATTTATATACAAGTACCAGTATACAATGTACACATACTAATTAATATTAGGTATATTATATTATTATTTATAATTGACTATATAGTAGTAATATGTGCAAAAAATATGATTATATTATTATATTTTATAAGTTACTATAGGTAATAAATAATTCATTTGATTTAAGAATTATTATAAATAAATATTATTATTGTTAATTATCATTATTATTACTATTTATGTAAATAAACGTAAATGTAAATTTTTTGTTCTTATTGAGCTCAGAGAGCCCTTTTTAACAAAAACTCAAGGTCCAGGCGTCAATTGTTAAAAGACCCCCGTTAGACCCGCCACTGCTAGTAACTACAAACAAACGGATGGACACAACAGGGATATATTATATAAAGTGTCTTAACTTATGTTTGGAAACCTTAAATTTATGATAACATTTTCATGGTTAAAATAATTAAAATTTTACAGTTTTATCAACTTGATAACAATTATTATATTGTAATATATTAATATAATTACCAAATAATGATGATCATAATTATCTTACTTTTTAAATAACGACGAGGTTAAAACATTTATCTAGGGCTATGGAGAGAAAATTCAGGCCCAGGGGTGGGCTGTAGTTGGGCGCTCAGTTTTTTAGGAACATTTATATAAATTACTTTTTTTTGTTTATTTGTCGCCATTTTTAAAGCGCTAATTGCAATATTATATATATATATATTTATACAAAAAAAAGGTCATTCATATAAATTGTGTGTATGGTATTACTGTGCTCCTGTAATTTCCAAAAAATCCAGGTCCGGGGAAAATCACTACCGACCACTCCCCCTCCCCACCCTGTCATCGAGCCTGCCTTTATCAATACTTGGTATAATCGTTATTTTAACAATTCTCAATACTTGGCCTCCTGGCCCCTTTTTCTGAGGGTCTCTAGTTATGAAGTTTTTTTTTTAAGCTAAACTCAAAATACGTATTTTAAATACGCTTCTTTTTTTTTTTGCTCGTCAATATATTCTATTTGTCTAACGGGCCCTCAGAACTAATTGCCCAACTGGGGCTTTTCTCTTAAATTTGACACTGCAAATAGATATCAATCTAGTGATAGAACTAATAATATTTCGCACGTGGCACGTCGCACATCAAGATCGATCGCTATTTGTCGGCGCATTCGGCTCGCAACAGCTACCCATACAGCATTAAAACTCTTTACCTTCTAATTTTAAAATATAGGCAACTAATTATACTAATATACTTTTCAGTAAACTATGCTGAGCTCCTTATAATTTTATTGTAATATAATCAAACAATAATCTAAGGATTAATAAAAAACTAAAATATAATTCATAGTAGGAAATAATATGTTCCAACAAAATACTTCAATGGTGTTTTTACTATAAATGTTATTGGTCCCAAATCTCAACCAAGCCAAAGTTACATTACATTCTATCGATAACAGCAAACACTAATATACTATGTATTGCGTCCCCTTTACTTGATTCAAAAGTGTTTAAAGTAACAATTTCAAATTCACATTTATAACTTATTCTAGTTAATTTGAACAATACGGTTAAGGAAGATGATTTATGGGGGTAAATATTGATGTGCCAATATAACATCGATTCCGCCAGTATCAATTGTATCACTACAGATAGATAGATCAAAACCAATTTATCGATTTCGCCACCGTGAGATATAAAAATATAATAAATATATAAATAAATAAATAAATAAAATAAATATCCTGTAAATATCGTAAATATCCTGTTTGGTATAGAAATTATTTTCAGACACACTTGTAGAACGTAGTATATACATCATAGAATAAGTTAAATATTAAAATATGAGAATCTTTAACTTATTATGTAGTATATAGTTAATAAAACATATTATATTATGATTTATTTTACCTAAGATTTTCAGGTAATGTCGTCGTATTTTCAGAACTTAACGCTTACTACCTAAACTTTGTAACTTTTAAAAATTATAAGTTTAAGGTGTACCTATTTCTTTTTGTTGCACCAATAAACCGAGTCGGATCACTCACACGCTTTGCTCACTCGGACAGTTTAAATTTAAAATATTCCCTGGTTTACTCTGAAACACCATTTTGAATAAGTAATATTGAAAACTAAATACGTTTTAGGTGTACTTTTATAAATATAATATCGAAAACATTTCATATATATATATATAATCTACTTATAATCTTGTTTTGAATACTCTCGGCACATATTCTATTTTTATATACGTATTATTTTTAATTAAATAGTTATATCGGTAGTATGGTCAAGTGGGGTAATTATTCTGAACGAAAAATCCAAATTTTATACATTTTCTAAAAATTTGATTTTTTAGTTAATTTTCATTTTGTTATTTTAACATTACCATTTAACTACACAATCAAGACTATATTTGATGACTATATTTATATAACGAAATTTCAATTATTTTATAAAATATATCCTATTTAGAATTGCCCCATAAATTTACTGTTAGGGTACCTCATATTTTTGAGTAAAATGTAAATCGATATATCAGTCTGTATGCATTGGATATGATTATACTATGGGGCTATTAAAAATGATTTATAGCTTGATGTTCTCGGCCCACCACCTCATAATTTTGACATTAAAATAATGTTATTCATTTGTGATTTTAGTCCCATCTTTTGTGTTTAAGCCATTCTCGAGATATTGGACTTTGAATGTGGAAAGGGGATAAAGACATTCTACCCAAGTCCATGCCCCCCCATGTCAAATTTCAAGTCCAAACTGATGTCATTCGTTTGTGCTTCTTTTTTGTTTGTTTGTGCTCGATGTCCCTTGGATTTATTTGTAATCCAAATTGACAGGTGCATGTCTCTGGCACCCCCATTTTGAATTTTAAGTCCGAACTGATGCCAATAGTTTTTATTTCACTTGTGCTTTTTATCCCGTCGTTTGTACTCAAAGCCCTTCGGAGTTGTCTTTAAACAAAATTGAGGGGTTCATGTCTCCGGCACCCCCTATTTCGAATTTTGAGTCCGAACCAATGCCAACGTAAATGTACCGTCGTTTGTGCTTAAGCATTTCCCGAGGTTTAGAACTTTCAATGTGGGGGGGGGATATATAGACATTGAGTATGTGGTCATACTTATTCCTAAATGGCAATATGACCGTCACGTTTCTTCGTGATAAGTATACTAACAATGTTAATTTTAAAGAGTGTCTGTAAATAGGTGTGGTATTATCTTCGTATATAAATGAGGCTTTACTCTATGAACAGGTTACGCAACGATATCCGATAAAGTGACTCATAAACTAACTATATGCGGAACCTGATATCAGCGCTCCTAAGGGAATATGTTAATAATAATAAATAATATGTTAATATATGTTTATAAATTATAATAATAAATATTATGTTACCAGATCGTACTTGTATGACTATTTAGGAATTTGTACGATGTACGATAATGATATTGGAATCGTACTCAAAAAGTAAGATCGTAAATATTTTCGTAATTTATAAATATCAATGTTTTCACAAAACAATACGTTACGGAAATTAATCTTAAAAAGAAGCTGCCGACGTCATATCGTCGAGTCCAATATGATAATTTTGGCAAAGGGTAGTAAAACGAAATTGTTATCGGTTATGAATATGAAATAAATGGCTATTTTATTCTGTGGTAGTATAGAATTATGGCATAATGATAGTTAGATATACCTATCAGAATAGTAGAGTTAAATTTGAAATATATGTTTATAGTTTAATAATTTACATTCTGTTTTAACTAATTATAACTTTAAATTGTACCTAATCAATTATTATAACCAAGTGGTTCTTAGAGGGTATTGTGGGTACTGTACTTTTTGTGCAGTGTGATCAATATTTTACCATATAGGTAGGTACTATATTGTTAATACATCAGTAGTTTTTTTATAGATCATTTTGCCTAAAATAAATTAGGTTAAAATAAAAGAACTACCTAAGTAAGTACATATTAAAAAAAAACAACGAAATATTGCTTTATTTATTAAATATAAGGCTAAAGTATCTTATATAAATACCTACCTACCACTATTTCTATCATATACCTATATATTTTTTCATGTTTGAACCAATTTAGCCAATTTCTTTTATATTTTGTTTTTTATTTCATTTTGATTTTTTATGTATATGTATTATTGCATTATCATAATTATGTAGTACCTAGTTAAAAATATTTGTTACCATTTCAGTTCTATATATTTGAATTTGATTTGGAAACATAAATGTACAATTGATTTTAAAGAACTGGACTCTCGAGTTCATTATATTAATGATCATTAATATGCTGTCTCCTCAAATACATTATTTGTGATTTAAGTTACAGTGAACAGTCAACCATCCTTCTAACTTATTTAGTATTTCATATAAATTACTGTTTGGGTGTGTCAAATAACCTTTATTTTTGCATGTTAACTAAAGCAGATTATTATAATATAGCTATCGGGAACAATTGAGATTTGTTAGTCCGTGTTGACAAATTTGATATTTAGTTCTTCTCACCAAATTTAACTACCTATATAAACAAATATTTTTAAATAATAAATAATTGAATATTACCCGGCTAAAAAGTAAACAACACTCTCAAAGAAGGTAGAATCACTGTAATTATGTTCCAAAAATATATTGTCAGGATCACAACAACCACCTACAACTGATAAATTTATTTTGTTTTTCAATCATATATTTATAAAAAAAGAAATTGTTACCTTCATACACCGTACGATTCTCCTGTTTTTTTTATGGAGGGGGTACTATTAAATAAACTGTCAAAATTCCATAGAATTGTAAACAAAAATTTGGCTAGATAGATACAATCAATCGCACAGATCCAGACGACGGCAGAACACTAAAATAAAATCATTGTGTACATTCGGTCATTAGTACATTGTCAAGTTTGTTGATATCTATTTATTGATAAAAGTACGAAATTTCCCGAATTAATAGTAGGTACTAGTTAAAAAAAACAAATTCCGGGTGGGTCCATCCTACACATTTCCATTAATTATAATTTTTAGAACAATTCAAATATAAATAATTAGGATAACTGCAGTATAATTGGAAAATTTAGGTACCTTCATTATATAAGAGTATAAAACTCCGATCGGTGTTTTTCACGAATGCATATTATATTATAATAGATACAAAATGATAGGTATTTGGTACATAATAAATAACATAGGTACTTACTGGATATTCATTGTTTTATACTTTGTAATTATCTCGTATTATATAAATTTACAATAAAAAATAAAAATAGTCCAATACTCTCCGCAAAGAAGTATAACTTAAAAAGAAATAAAAAAAATGTGTTTATTTCCATCCATACATGAAATTATGAAAATATGCCTAAAAATAGCATTTATAAGTTATAATCTTAAATTAGCAAAATAGCTCTAAAAACCATCCATATTCAAAAATTAACAAAAAAAAATTCGTATATATATAACATTAAGGAAGCGTAAAACAAATTTATATCTTACTTGAGATGTTCTAAGATTTACCAAGATTCTATAACTTCTGGGCCCTGCTTATGAATTATATGACTTATGACGTTAAAACATCGTGTATTCAACTCTAAATTTTTATTGGTGATGTTATAAGTTATTTTATAGTTTCTTGAAATACAACTTTTTTAATGCTTTGAAAATAAACTGGACTCTATGATAATAGTTTTTGTGGAATTAGATGCAATGTTGGACAATAGTATCCATAATTATTATAAACCAAAAGTTGTAGATTGTGTTTTATGTTATATTATAACAAAGAATATTACTAAAAATATAAAATGTGATGATTTGAAATAAAAGATTTCTCCTTAAATTATTTATAATATACAAAGTTTATTACAGGTGTTTATATCTAAAATCGGTTTAAATGACTTAAACTGTATTTTTCCACAGTACGATTTTTCCTAAGTTGTTTTTCTTAAATATCATTTAAATTACCTTTAATAATATTAATTTTAATAATATTCTTTGAAAATAAATACATATAAAACTTGATCGTCTTGTACCCAAAATTTGTGGCGTAGTGTATATCTACACAAAAACGACGCAATGTCAACGAGCACACGAATGTTCGCACGTTGTACAGACAGATGGATGGGTGTCCACTTCGGTCATAAATTAAAATGAATGAGATTTATCAATCTGTTTTAAAAATTCTGTCCTCTCAAAAAATAAGGACGGCTCTCCAGTGATGACAGGAGAGTCGTCCTTATTATTTATTTACATATACCTATATATTATATTTATTAATATATTACAATAATAAGTATTATACGACGTGCTGTAGTGTTCGATTATGAATTTAAATTTTGCATTCTTTTCCATTTTGTAAGTTATTATTAAATAAAAATAAAGTATTAAAGATTACAAACATTGAAATACATGAGAAAATATGAGAAATTACATGATTAAAAATATAATATAATACCTATATATATAATTTTTAAACAATAATAGATAACTGGAGATAACTTAAAATGTTTTAAAAATTACCTGTATAGTACCTCTTGAAAATTGCTACGCTGACATGCTCTTAAGATTTTTTTTCCATTTAAATTTTAAATTTGGGTTTATTCCACTAGATTTATACATAAGTTTTTTTTCGTGGACTTTTTTCCTTTGGCTTATGTTCCTTTTACCCTACATGTTACATCAACTTTTGATTGCCGGAATTTCCAATCAAAAAATTCGTACTTTTAAAAAAACGTTTAAAACCTATAAAAAAATTTGAAAAAAAGTTTTAAACGCCCATTTCAATGTTTAAAACTTTTTTTTTTTACCCTGCCTACGTCTATGCCTATAATACATCTTTTCTATATAAATAAAAATTTATTTTACCTAGGAAATAAAGTTCTCTTTATTAAAACTGGAATTTAAAATATTCACGAAGTTATGTACCTATATATAAGATTTTAAGTACTATGAGTTGATTCCTAAGAATCCAATTATTATTCAACATAATTTGGTCCTAACGAGCCAAATTGGTGAATGTCAGACAAGAAATTCGCTAGACTAAACCGGTTTATAATATTGGTGCATATATAATGGATCTGATTAAAATCTGGTTCAAAATGTTCTAAACCGATTTAGTAAGAAATTCGCTATGTATATTGTTTTACCCTCACCTTTTTAGTGTTATCACGTACTATATCAATTTTTTTCGTGATGAAACACATGACAAAATCTATTTTGTCATGGTAAAACCACAGAACAGTCACAGAATAAAAGTTATTTTGTGGTAAAATAGTGAAAACACATAAAATAACAGATACAATGTGAAAACATTAAATGTGATAAGGAAATTAATTAGGGGGAGCAAGATTAGGTGGGGATGAATCTGGATCATTATTTTTGAACCATATCGACATGATGGTCGAAATAAAATAACCTATTTATCTTATTTTTTAATCGGTTTACTCTAACGAATTTCTCAAAATTAAACCGGTTTACTTTTAAGGGGGAATTTACACTGGTTTAGTCTAGTGAATTTCTAGAGAGTGGAAACGAAACGTATCGCATCATCGCATCAAAAAAGGCGAGAATAAAGTACAACTTCTATCGTATAACCTACAAAATTAAATGTCTACAACTTCAGGTCAACAAATGTATATCAATAATTGATATCAGCATAAGATCAAAAACATTATTTTTGTTATTGTACCAATATTCAATTTCAAAATGGGTTTAAATGCAACGGAAATAAAAAGCTTAAAGAAGAAAAGACAAACGCAGATCAATGCTTTAAAATGCATACACACATATGTGTCGGCGTTCGATAGCAACGCGTACAATATCAGTGAGTTTAAAGTTCGACTAGAAACGATGTTGGACATCAAAAAAGCATTTTAAAAACATCAAATACAATTAGAAAAAGAAGTAAAAGATGACGAAGAAGAAAAAGAAGTGCAGCATTTGGAGATTCACTGTTTACTACTGAAGCAAAAGTTAAAATGTACGTAGTAAAGACAAAGACAAAAACAGCTACTGAGACACAAGTTAGACTCCCAAAAGTTTATTTACCCAAATACGATGGAAATATCAAAGAGTGGCCAAACTTTAAAGATCTCTTTGCAACATTGGTCCAAAATAATGATACAATATCAACAGTATAAAAATTTATGTTCCTCAAGAATACATTAAATGGTCAAGCACTATTCAATCAATTCTAGTAACAGGCAACAACTACCATGCAGCATGACAATCACTAATTGACAGGTATGATAATCTACAAATCTTGGTGTCTAGTCATTTTAAAATAATTTGCCAAGAAACAATTACTGAAAAGGGATGCACAGATAAATTAAGAAAAATGATAACTGAATTAAATCAAAACATGAGAGCATTACAAGAGTTAGGTGTACCAGTTGTACATTGGGATACAATAATAATAATCTATTTAATAAATCGTAAACTACAACAAGAGTTAAGAGAAAAATGGTGTCGAAATGCAACCAACTTGGATTTAAAACTGGACAAGTGGCCAACATTCAAACAGTCAATTGCATTTTTAGAAATGGAGTGCTGTTCGCTAGAATCAGCCAAGCTTAATAAATATAATAACATCTTTAATATTTCTGATGTCTGATTTATCTTTTATCATAGATCGGATATTTAGTAACTGTCGAGTAAAATCTAAAGTTACATCTGACTTTTATTGTTGAATAAAATCACATGAACATTTTATCAAATAATTTTCTTCATTACTCCTAAGTATAGTAGGATTTAAAATTTCAAAATTTGATGATTCGGGATTAAAACCACTCTCATTTTCCAAATGGTCATCTAAAATCATTAACATTTACAAATTTGTGGGTGCATAAACAAAATAAATCTTAATATAAATATATTAATTATAAAATACAAAGGTGGGAAAATTAATGTAAAAATTAACTTAATTACATTTAGTTAGCTTAAATGCCTTCAGTTATAAGTTAAAAGTTAACCCAAAAGAAATTTAACTGGTTTAGTTTAAAATTAACTTAGAAAAAAATTTATATTAATTAATTAATTTATATTTACTTTTAAGTAAATTTTTTGGTTTTTCTAAATGGATATATAACTCAAATTTTTAACTTAAACTATTTGACTAATTAATACCAACCTTTGGTAAAACATATTGACTATTGTATACAGAATTCTAAAAAACATTAAAAATACATTTCGTAGTTCATACTACGTAGGCTCACTATAGTTACTAACAGTATAATACACAGTGGTAGATTTGGGGAGGGACGCAGGGGGACGGAGCTACTCTTCATTTTTTTCATGTTTAACAGCGTACCCCTTAATTTATTTATCGAAGAATGCAAAGAACGCAGTATTTATTTTAATTTTTATTTAATATTTTTAAAAATTATAATTTTTTTTTTTGGAAAAATCGTGAAATTACGAAAATGAATGTTTTTTGTCCTTATTACATAATAAGTTTTAGATAAAAAACATGATATAAAATGTTGAATAGTTGATCTTATTAAATCATATTGGTATCATATAGGTAATAAATAATCTTCATTATCCGTTGATGGATAAAGCCTAAAAGGATGGCGAAACCAATGCAACACCGATAAACTTAATTTCGGTCTACATCTAAAATTTCCTGGATTATTCATTTAAAAGGAAAAGTGTTAAATTATTTTGAAAGAGGAATGCTTAAACTACGCTATCTTGAAAATATGTAACCCAACAATGATGTAAAAGAAATATTTTCTATTCATGTTATATAATAATCTAAAATGTTTTTAAAAATATCCCCTGGTTAAGAAACTTTGTATAGGGGGTGTGGGGAACAAAGTCTCCCACGTCTTACTTTTTCTCTAATATGTCTCGGAACGTTGATTTTTTAATTAAGCTCAGAGTCCGTCCTTATTTTTTTTCCAATTCAACCACTGATAATACAAATAAAGATAAATCCAACAGTGTAGTATTAATATCTGAATTGTACCATTTTTCCAAAAAAACTGTGTAAGAGAAAAATAACAATAGTTATTAATGACGATAGGCCCCGATGCAATGCACCGCCTGAACCTATGATTTTTACGGCACTGTACATGTGAAGGACAGTATGAAAAATTAGAAGAATTTAGAGTGTTGTTAGACAATGGTTCGCAATCAAACGTCGTCACTCAACAGATCTTGGTTTGACATCAACGAATCAAATTACTAAGGTAGGGTGACCAAACGTCTCGTTTAAAATGGGATTGTCCCTTTTTTGATCATCATGTCCTGTTGTCCCGATAAACTTCAAACGGGATGCTTTTTATCCCGTTTTTAGAAGATGGTCTCGTTTTAATCCCGTTATTTCCATATAATTATATAAATTTTATGAAAAAAATATCGATGTATGAAACAAATATAAAACAGTTACTCTTATATTTAAAATTTGAAACCAAAGTTATAAATGACAGATAACAGTTTTCGTAGAACGAACGTCGAGTCCCAATGCCGACGAACAATAAAAAATTAGCGATAAGAATGAGACATGTTGTATGGCCTATACCTAACCGTATGCCATAATAATAAGTCGTACTACGAACTAAAATATATATTATATGTGTTATATTATTTATAAATTTATAATCAATTATATTAGATATTATATTGATTCATTTTCGTTGACACTGTTGACAGTCGATCCGTGAATTCCTTTCCGTGAAGTCGTATTATATTTTGAAATTAACGCGTACCTATTGATCTTTTTCCCAACTTTTAAAAAGAATACTGAAGATGCCTAAGAGACGATGTTTTTTGAGAAGCTGATGAAATAGGAAAGTTCTGTGTACCAAGTGTAAATCTATATTTTCAATCGAACATAGTGGGATATCAGATATTAAACAACACTTACAAAATCGTAAACATGTATTGGCTGTGTCTATTTGCTGTTCTAGTTCTAGTAAATAATGTCAGACCAGAGTGGTATTTGATGCATCAATGAAGAATAATTGAGGAAAGAGCTCATCGCTAAATTATATCCTTCTAGTTGGACCAGTCGTTCAAGATAATTTATTCTCCGTTATTATTCGGTTTCGAATGCACAGCGTAGCATTTACAGCAGACATTGTCAAAATGTATAAACAAATTCAAGTTCACAAGAAACACACAAGTTTACAGTCTATATTATAGCACTTATCTCCAGATCAAAAAATTAAGGTTTACAAATTAAACACTGTTACATACGGCACTGCTGCTGCATCCTACTTGGCAACGCGAACATTGAATCAACTAGCAGCAGACAGCAAGGACAAGTACCCAAAGGCCGAAAAAATAATAAAGGATTTCTATGTAGATGACATTCTGAGTGGAGCAACCACAGTAGAAGAAGCTAAAGAATTAATTTCTGAATTACAGAAAATGCTCACAGAAGGCGGATTTCAGCTCATTAAGTAGATTTTGAACTATCAATCGTTATTAAGTTCAAACTTTAGCAACGAGTCGATGAATACAATGAAACCTATCACAGTTCTTGGAGTGACTTGGAACCCAAATAATGACGAACTTCATTGTACAAGACCCCTGGTAGAGTCTACTCATACATGTCAAATCAAAAGAGAAGTACTTTCACTCATTGTAAAACTATATGATCCATTGGGACAAATTGGACCAGTCATAGTATTGCAAAAATATTCATCCAAGAACTCTGGAAATTAAAAATGGATTGGGATTCACCACTCCCACCAAATACTCAAACAAATTAGAACAAATATGCCAACGAGTTACCAAATTTGAGTAAATTACAAATTCCTCGACAAGCAACTTTAGTAAGAAATTACTTCAAATTTGACATTCACGGATTTGCTGATGCATCAAAACGAGCCTATGGAGCTGTAGTATATATTAGATGTACAGATCAGAATGGCTACAAGGCTACAACCAAAGAAAATTGCTAGCAGCCAAGTCAAGAGTGGCATCTGTACGTACAATAACCATTTCAAGGCTAGAACTCTGCAGCGCTCTACTATTATCACAATTAGTAAATTCCATTGTTTTAACTTTAAAGAGTAAGCCAAAAAGCATTTTTTTGTGGTCTAATTCTATGGTAGCATTAGTCTGGATTTCAGCTTGCCCATCAAGATGGAAGCAATTTGTCGCTAACAGAGTCAGTGAAATACATAAGTTAAATCCAAGTACACGGTGGAATCATATTGCATCAGAGGACAACCCAGCAGATTTAATCTCAAGAGGCGTTCTACCATCAAATTTAATCAAGGTAACTATACAGTGGTCAGGTCCATCATGGTTGGGTCTGTCAAACGAAAATTGGGCATTAAACGCTACGGAACCTACACCAGAAACGGTGCCGGAAGAACGGACTATAAAGATACAATCATTCGTAACGTCAAACATTCCATTCCAAAATCATTCATCATGGTTAAATATAAATCGAACAACTGCATATGTATTTCGATTTATTTATAACTCAAAAAAAAATCTCAAAACAAAAAGAATGGGATTTGTCATCTAACTAGTAAAGAATTACAACAAGCATCTGTGTATTGGTGCAAAGAAGTTCAAAGAAAAAGTTTCAGTTCAGAAATAACAAAGCTCTTGCACAGTCAAACTTTGTCTTCGAAAAGTACATTGTTACGTCTAGCTCCATTTATCCATTTATGAGGGACTTCTCAGAGTAGGTGGCGGACTACAGCATTCATCACTTCCGAACGACAAGAAACATCCAATTATATTACCTAAACAATATTACATCGCCAAATTGATTGCCAATTATCTACACATTTCTAATCTTCATGTAGGACCCCAGACATTACTAGCATTATGAGGCAGAGATACTGGCCATTAAGGGGAAAACCCTCATCAAATAAGTAGTGCATTCATGCATTGTTTGCTTCAAAGCAAACCCCAACTTTCAGACTCCATTTATGGGTCAATTATCAACTGCAAATTTATTGTGTCAATGGCAAAAACTTTGTTGGAGCTGCCAGAAAATTAACAGAAATTCATAATTGGGTCATTAAAAACAAGGAAAATATTGCCCAAGCAGGCCTACTAGATAGAATTGAGTGGCATTTCATACCGCCACGTGCTCCTCATATGGGTAGTCTTTGGGAGGCCTGTGTGAAGTCAGTAAAATACCATTTACACCGAACTCTAGGCAATAACTCTTTGACCTTTGAAGAAGTTGCTACTTTTTTGGCACAAATTGAAGCTTGTCTCAATTCAAGACCCATTACTGCACAATCCAAATGATGAAAGACCTCTGACACCAGCACATTCTTTTGTAGGTGATTCCTTACTTCTTCCAATTGAACAAGGCAACACTGAAGTACCAATGAGCAAATTACAAAGACGGAGCAGAGTGCAGTCAATGGTCCAATATTTTTGGAAACGTTGGTCCAACGACTATATCACAGCACTACAACAAAGGGGTAAATAGTACAGTCAAGTTACCAACATCAAAATTAACGACTTGGTTATCATCAGGGAAACCAACACTCCACCATCTCACTGGCTGGTAGATCAGATCACTAAAATGCACCCAGGAAAAGATGGAGTCATACGAATAACTACAGTCAAGACTGCTCAAACTACAATCAAACGTCCTATTGTAAATTTAAGTAAACTTCCTATTTGTTAATCATGTATAAATGTATATTATGTTATTTTTTTTTTTTTGTTGAAAGGTTTTTTCAATAGAGGAGAGTATATTTAGGATGAACTGTTTTTTTTTTTGTTGTTGTATAAGTACCGCCAGATTGGCAACACCCTTTTTTCATAAATTATATCACACAAAATAAGCTTAGTCGATCGGACAGCGTTTGTGCGGTATGAAATGTTATTGTTTATTAGTTTTCTTTATGTATTTATAGTATTGTTATTTATGTGCAATAAAGTACAGATACAGTTCGCTATAAGATTTTAAGTATTATGAGTTAATTCCTAAGAATCCAATTATTATTCAACAGCATATAAATATATATATAATATATAGCGGAATTAACGTTACGTAACTTCAGGACGAGTCCTCAGTTTTACGTTCGATGATATCTTCAAGGCCGGTCTCAGTTTTTATCACGATTTAAGATAATAGAGATTACTCAACGAGGATTTATTTGATGCACGAAGTATATTACTGATTAATGCATGTGAGAAATACACCTAGCGCTTAACCAAAGCGGTAATTAATAGTTGAATATTTTATTTCAAAACAACATTTTTTTATCTATAGTAATTGCACATTAGGTAGTATCTACCATGGTTTGAGATAATAAAATTATGTAGATACCACGAACTATCTTAGTTCGTGGTAGACAAAATATTTTATTATTATTTAACGAGAAATCTATAATCTATATACTCGTAATTCGTATTATATTTACATTTTAACCAATGGTAGTATGGTTGTTGTACAGAATAAATTGTGTATTATAACAAATAGTTTTGTTACAAAATACAAACCTCATCACAAATACCAAAAATATCAACTGGGAAAATTAATAGAATTCTTTTAACCTCGGTTTTTTCAAACAAATCTAAAATTAAAAATAAATATTGCCAAAATTTTAGTACATATTTTCTTGATTTAATAAAGTATTTTTATATTTGGAAAGTTATCAGTTAAAATAGATACAAGTTTTTATTATTGAATGAAAGTCGAAAAGAGCATACGGTAGGTAAGTCATTTCTTTTTAACTCCAATGAATTCCTTAGCGAATATTGACTACAACCTTCACCAGATGTCCAAGTTGAAGTTATATCACTTGGGTTAAAATGATTGGCACAAACTCTAGAAAAGCCTACTTAACTTAATGCCAATATTTTTTTCCCAGTCTTTAGGCATATTTTGTGGGATACCATATTTAGTGGCTGAGCTTTATCGACAACCTGGGACGCAACACTTATTAGACATCATAATTTACTTTATATTAAATTAATTAATAGGAACTTCATTAGTTTATGACCAAGGGCTCCCACAGGGGGGAGGCTAAAGGGGCCATTGCCCCCCTGAGATTTATATAAACAAAGGAATTTAATATCACGCACATGGCATAACATATAACCATATACTTACTTTCTAAAATGTTTTTTTTTAAATTATTTTATCAATTTATCAGTATACATTGGTGGACTTTTTATGTTTTCGTATAAAATGGTTATACTGTTTAGTGTTCACCTCGGGTAGATAATATTTTAGAGGATCATTTTAAAAATGTCCCAAAGAATGCAAATTATTTATCACATCGCATTCAAAATGATTTTATTAGTATTTTTGGTTGTTAGTTCAAATATTATTCTGGAACGAATTAGAAAAGCTGAATGTTATTCTATTCTTGTTCTATTCTCTAAAGTTTTCAAGAGAAGAAATTACTGTGCATCTCAATCAAATTAAGACATTTTATGAAGAATTTATAGATAATATTTTTGAGGAAGGCTTAATATGGTAACATCTGGAAATCAAAAGAAATGCCAGATAATATGGATTTTATTGTAGTTTTAAAGGAAACTTATAAATAAATATTATAAATAAATTACTTCCTTCTATAAAAATGTGTGCTATGATAGAAATTTCACTTAGAAATTTTCTAAATTTCACAGCTACAACTTGCAGCGTTGGAAGATCATTCAAGTATATTTTAATTTTATTCATCACAAATAATTCAACAAAAGTAAACAAATTTTAATTCCATCGTTTTAACTTTAGAAATATTCTTATATTATTAATGAAAATTATTTTAAATTAAAATAATTTGTTGTTTCCGGTTTAAAATAATCTATTTAAGTCTTATATATTTACACTCTTATTATTATTATTATTATGGTTATAATTGTTTTACAGTTCATTAAAACGATTAAGAACTTGGATCCGTAACACAATATCTGAAAATAAGTTAAATGGGTTAGCTCTACTATATATACACAAAGAAATTGTTAAAAACCAAAAAAAAATATTGAAGATGTTATACAATTATTTTTAATTTTTATTTAATGATTGATTAAAAGTTATAAAAGGTTATAAAAATGTATTTAAGATTAAATATATAAGGTTTCAATGTACAAATTTAAATAAGTAAATTAAAAAAATAAGCATTTAAAAATATAATACTTGTATATAGGTACTTATTAGTAATTGATAATTGTTATTAC
Organism: Pemphigus obesinymphae; assembly: GCA_025469235.1. Classification (NCBI taxonomy): domain Eukaryota; kingdom Metazoa; phylum Arthropoda; class Insecta; order Hemiptera; family Aphididae; genus Pemphigus; species Pemphigus obesinymphae. The sequence goes on from JAIPRL010001947.1 coordinate 40,084, forward strand.
GAGTATAATATAAACCAACACATATTAGATTTTTGTATAATTACATAATGTTGATTATTTTTTTAGTCAGGTATACTAGAATAGATATCCTAGAGATATATTAAAATATCTTAACCCAATAATACTATTTTGGCCTGTGAATTTTGATCTTGCCCCTGGTGGGATTTCATCCTACGGGCGCGCTTGTTTATGAGAAATATCAATTTGGAAATGTTTTGTTTTACAAGATATGTAAACTGATCACAGGACACAATTATCATACATGGAAATACAAGTTATAATCAATAAATTATAATAATATTGATATTTGGCGTTAAAATATTCGTGGATAGGTATAGTTAAGACTGTACTCCGCTAGTAGCTCTGTTTATATTTATTAGTGTATCGGTTGGCTATTTTTCATCAAGTTGTTTTATGTATCAACTGTTCAATTATTTTATATACGAAGTTGAGTAACCTCTATATTATATTAAATAGTGGTTTTTATAAACAAACTGTTATCACCTTAAGTGACATTTCTATAATGTTCTATGGTTTTCTTTATATTTGGCGATAATACAAAAATACTAAACGTCTTTACAGCCACTAAAATTGTGTGTAGTATGACTAAGGCTCTATAAGAGTGGGTATGCTACGCCGCCATTTTGCGACTCTATTATTGTTATCAAAATTTATTTTCATAAATGTTTATAATATTATTCATTTATAATATGTGAAATGTGAATTGTGAATCAATTATTTGAGTCGGTCAATTACAAAACTTACCAACCACCAGAATCTAATATTTGCAGGTAACGTATAAATTAGACGGTCAGTCGTTATTGTGTACTAAAGATGATAACATAGTTATCGAAATATGTATTTACAAAATGAAAGTAAATCATATTTTTGTGGAATTGTGTTTTTTCAATAAATATATTGATATATATATAAATATATGTTATGGTTATTTTTCGTAATTTCTAATTTATACAACATATTATGTATTTTAGTACTATATTAACATGATAACATTTTCATAATTATTTTACCAATTTTAGGTTATTTTATACCCATTTATAATAATTATAGATTTTGAGATGAATATAAATTATTATTATATTATTATTGTTATAGAATTTATCATAAAAGTGATAATTTTAGAATTAAAGACCTGAAAATTTAAAAGTCTATGTTAAATAATATTTTACAAAAAGGAAATTACATTTTTTAGAATATATTCTTATTTTTTTTTTTCATTATTATTTAAAAGAAGGTGATCCTCTTTAAAAGGTATTATAGCAACATTCCATAATAAAAAAACTTGTAGCGTCTGTATTAAAAGTAGAGTTAAACATCTTTTATACATTTTTAAAAGAGAACAAATGTAGTTTAACACAGAAAATATTCTCCTTTTAAACATAAAACCAAAAATTACCCCTTTTAGGACTTAAAAACCTCGAAAACTAAAAATGTCTATAAATAGCCCAAAATTTCAAAAAAATTTCAAACTTAATCAACGTAAATTTATTACTAAATTAAATATTCGGTAAAAATTTCAAGATTATAAAGTCATTATTTTCGAAATTACGACGAAATTTAAATTCTCGATTTTACAAAATCGTATTTTTCGTAATTTTTTGGTAGTTTTTGCTTACGCATTAAAAAACTATTATGAAAATCGAAAAATGACCTCTCAAAAGTACCAACTAGATAAAATTTGCTATCGGAAACAGGGTATGAGTGTAAAGATCGGAGCACTCCTTCTGGTAGTAAATTTGTTAACAGAGGAAAAAAAAAAATAAAAATAAACATCATTGTAAAACTATAAGCTTCCTCGCTACGCTCAGAATCTAAAATATATACAGATATAAAAAACCAAATTCACTCAGAATCTAAATTTGTAGAAAATTTGACTTTTTCCTACATTGATATTATTATTAGATAGATACCTGCCTATACTTAAAATTAATTCTAAATAATTGCCAATTGGTCTTATTAAAATAAGGAAAATATTTCCTGAGACTTAGAAATAATAAGTTTTCAAAATATTATTCAAAAGAGTATTTTCAAGATTCCGTCAGAAAAATGTTTTACTTGCCTATAGGTATTGGTAGTATAATATACTATAAATATAGATATTATAAAACCTTTTATAATATTTTCTTTATTATAATGAACCCAGACGTTAGAATTAAATAGTTCAAACGAGCTAAGTTCGAAATACACGAACAAATCGAAAAAAATTCTTGTAAGAATCAACTTTTTTTGAATTTAGTTAATATATTTTTAATTAATTTTACTTCAATTTTAGTAGTTTATTTTGCTTAAAAATGTCAATAATATCTTTTCGGGCTAAGAGGTCGTGTATAGGCGATTTTAAAATTATACGAAATGTCCAAATGTATTTCATATGCTACGGTAGGGAAAAAAATAGGTACCTATTCTTGGCGTGTAAAACTCGTTCGCAGAGAACCGCCTTAATAGTATTTACAGTTATTATTATATTACCTGTATTGATTATTATACACTATACCTAATATTACTATAATGATTTTTGCCACGCAATTTTTGCAAATTTTTTACTTTATTTTATAAAAATATAAAATTATTTAAACTAAGTTTATATGAACTTAAGTTCATTTACTAACGAATTTGAATCTAACAAGTTTATATAAAAAAATTAACCAATTCCGTGAACTGATTCATGAATTAGTTATAGTAATAATATTTATGAATTAGTAATAGTTCATGAACTGCCCGAGGTCTGAACATACAAATCTCGTTTTTGGTTTAAAACATGCTCAAAAACGCTAACAAAATGGTTAAACAAATAATGGATTTTGATGAAATTTTTAAAAAAAAAAAACAGGAAATTCAATTTAGAACATTCTAAGCTATATATATGTATATATAGATTTAGAATGTGTTATATTATGTATAACATGCTTGTTAATATACTAACGTTTTGGCGGCCTGCCTGTGCCGGTTGTTGCACTTGGATCCGGTGCACTCGGCGTCGGAGCTGGTGGGCCGATGCTGCAGTTTGGACGGCGAAGTGAGGTCCGAGTTGAGAAACTGCGCGCCGGCCATGGACATGAACTGCAACAGCCCGTCGGCCGGAGCCAACACCACTTTCAGGTCGCTCAGGCTGATCCGGACGTTTTCCGTGCCGTTCTGCCTCTGGTCGTACAGCACCACGTCGTCCGCGGACGTCGCGGTCGCGGTCGCGTCCGGCTGCTGCGGCGTCTGCTGAGACTCCGGGGCGGGCGACTGCGGCGGGGCCGCGACGGCCACGACCACCATCAGCGCCAGCAACGTCCATAAACCGCCGTAGTGACCACTGCACATGGTATATACTATATAATAATAATAATGTTATATATTGTATTGTTGACGATGAGCTGCCGCGCGAACTGGACGGACGGACGGAGCTGCGATGACAGAGTGCCGTGTCCCCGGCTGTTGGCCACGGAAACGGCGGGCGTCGTGTATAGATGTTGGTGGCCAGCGGAAGGAGGAGGAAGACACGGATCTTCGGCGATCTGGTACGTGATGCTTGCAGACTCCTACTTCGCGTAAAACCGGTCAATGCCCACAGTGTATATAATAATTGCACGCAGTTCGGGTCATTGACGCGCGTAAATATACATATTATTACAACGTCGCATACATGTGACCGTTACCATAATAATAAATAATGTAAATACATATGTATATATATATATATATATATATATATAATATATATTATTATGTTCGTACATAAAAATCACGGTGACGCTGTTATAGCGTAGGGCTAATAAGTGACCACAAGCGCTATATTATTTAAATAAGTGTTGGTAAATATTATCTTGTAATATATTGCAGTAAATTATTCTTCAGAAAACCGTTATATGTATATATATTCATTATCATAATATTATATATATATATTAAATTTTACGAGTATATAAAAATAATTTCGAAAATTTATATCATTTCAATATGGCATATATCGTACTATCGTATATTATACACGGAAAAATTAACTAATCGTATAGAGGAGGAAGGAGGCTAAGGGCGACCGCACACTGGTATAAAGCAAAATTGACTGAAGGAATTTAAGTCATGTTTAGTCATTTTAATTTTAGTCATAATAAAGCATTATAATAATATGATCGCATACTAGATAAGATAGATAAGACATAGTAGTGTTTAGTCACACATTAGTCTAATCAAAGTAAAACCAGTCGTCACAATGTCGTCCGACGTGGAGGACGTTGCTATTCCTATTTTATGGTTCCTTTTAAGAGAAATTGAACAGGAAGAAAATAAAAAAAAACTTTGGGTTCATACTTTGAACTTGTAACTAACTGAAAATAATACAATTAAATAGGTATTATATTCATGAACATTTTTATCCTATATTTCTGTCCATAAATGTTCCTGTACGTTTCTGTTGCTATACTTTTTGTTTTTATAATCATAATTATGATTATCTGACTCTCTTGTACTAATGATATTAAATTTTCGAGGTCGATTCATGCTCAATCGACATAATTTTATAATCCTATTGAATAAAATAATATTATAGTATTATGATACCTACTACTTATTTAATTTGTAAAACTTATTTTTAAATAAAATTTAATATAAAATTATTATATATAATAATATTTATAATTAATATAAATATATATATATTATTTATATAACAAAATTTTGATATAATTATCCAGTGACTACTTGATTATAACTAATCAAAATAGCGCACGTTCTATTTCAATAAAGCATCATTAGTCGTAACTAAAGGCAAACATATTTTGTTTTGTCTGCGCTTTATCAGTGTGCTTGTCGTCAATGAAAAACGCGCGTTTTATTTTTCGTTAGTCACAATAAAGCGCCTTAAGTCGCTTTAAAGCATTTGTGTTCTACCAGTGTGCGGTCAGCCTTTTAGGCTTTAAACATTTGTTGGAAGATTTATTACTTATGTTTAATGTATGATTTTAGGACATATATATTTTATTATATTCATAATGATGAACTTAAAATAACCTCCGAATTTTTAAGTACCTACCTATGTGTTTTGATCTTTAAAAAAGATATAATAATCTAGCCATTTTACCCGGCAGGTGGGGTAAGTTGATATATTCTCGGGATAAGTTGACATTATATAAATGTAATACACAAATAGGTGCATTAAATTAGTGACACTTGCAAGTTTTTTTTCCTGATCGATTGCTTTTTATTTTTATTTTGCACATTAATTTTATTATTTTGTTTAATATTTAAAAAAAAGTATTTTATAATGTTATTTTATTTTACCCTAAACTGTAATTAATAAATACTTAAGTGTTTGAATTCATTTAAACATATTTGGCATGCATTTATTGCAGAGAAATTACGCAATCGCCGTATATGTAGGTATATGCGTATACTGTATAATACTGTTAAACGGAGACGTTCTGTATTAAATCGATTTCCAAAACGATGCATATACATAATTAATTATTCAATAAACCAAATAACGACATTATATTAAATAGGTAGTTATGTGTTATTACATTTTTCTCCAACACCAATTTTCGATTTACACTTTTTTTGGGTAGAAGTAAAAGTAAAAGTTTTTAAGTATAGATATTTAGCGAATTCGTTCTGGTTCGTACTTTGAAGAGATACTTTTTTGACTTCTTTACACTCAAAAAAAAACTACCAATAATTTTCGTAAATTGAAAAATAATAATTTCAAAAACTTAAAATGTACATTAAATATATTTAGGTACTATAGCACTATGTTGATGTTATAAAATTTTTATTTAAAACTATTTTACCACTTTCCAGTAATTTTTATAAAATTTTCAATTTAATTCTTTTTTTTATGCACTTGTATACAGTTTTATTGGATTACAAATTTATTTATATATTTAAACTGTACAAATTAGAAACCTTCAACCTCAAAATACAAAATGTATTTGGATACCAGGGCACTGTAGAATACACAGAAATGAAGAAACCGGCAAACATGCCAAAAAATCAATAATGTCAATAGAGACCCCTAAACTAAATTTGACTATATTCAATGACTAAAAGAAAATTATAAAAATCGTCGCCTCCAATATTTGGCAAGAAAACTGGAGAATCAAACGAACATATTACGCGAAATAAAATAAAACATACCTATTACAATGGCATTCCTTTAGAAATACAAGAAAGGACGATATCATTATTAACCGAAATCGAATCGGACCTAACCTAACATAACCTCATGGAAAACAGTGAATCCCAAAACTGTCCTTCATGTGGCATAGCTCTGATAGTCAAACATGTATTAACAGAGTGCCTACAGTTTCGAGAAATCCGGGAAGAATACCATACTTCGACAAACTTCTACGAAATGGTTAGCCCAGGCCCTGGACGCCATCCAAAATCTCCACATGTTTCTCAAAACGTCCAAATTTGACAAACAGATATAGGAACCATTACTACAACAAATATTGTATATAACATTTATCCATAAGCTATTATCATTCATTTTTTATCATACATATGTATAAAAAAAATGTAATAAAAATATACTATGTACCAACAGCTAATGGCCCTTGCTGCTGAAACTTTTTCATTAATTAAACTATTGTAGTTGGTATTTTAAAAAGATAAATTTTCGATTTTCTTGATAATTTTTATATAAAATAATAATTGTATCGAAAATAATGGTAAATTGTCTACACTAAGAATCATTTTATCGACAAATATGATTTATCTTTTTTCTCAAATTCAATACATCCATCACCGTAGTATCCTATCCTACGTTCGATGTGCTTCCACCTTCTATATTGACCGGCTTTTTCATATTATTATTAAAAATGAAAAAGAAAAAACATTTTCTGACAACGTTTATAAAAATATTCTCATTACATTTTATATACCTTAATCATAAAATGCATTTGCTTCATAATTTTTATTAACTAGCTAAAATATAATTATTTTTAAAAATAAATAAATTTTAATAGTAATAGTACCTGCTACCTATATATTATATTAATATTTATACCTATTTTAATACTGCAGTTAACCTTCACTTAATGTTTTCGCGTTTCCAGTAGCAATAACAACAACAAAAGAAGTAAACAGAAAGTCGTCTAATCTAATAAACATATACTTCGAGGAGTAACTCAAGGATCTCCTCTTTCTCCTACAATCATCACCAGAAACATGGAAAGTGTATCTCGTCTATATGACCAAAAAATTTTCACCTCAGTATAGGAATGCAATTAAATCCTTCAAAATCGTGTAATTAACATCAAAAAATGTATTCTATCACCGAAAAACTTAATACTCCTAGATTCTTCAATTATCTCATCGATAGCTGACTCAAATCGTATAGGACATGTGAGGATAAACTTTAAACGCAAAATACGCCACGGTATCTCATCTACAAATTTGTTAATAGGTCAATTTACTCTAATGTTAAAAATGACAAAGTTGTGATAAAAATGTTGAAGGTAAATTTCGTATATCGTTAGATAAACCGTAATACCACGTATCTAACATTTTGACCATTTTGAGCTTTAACAAAAATATTATATATAATCTCCTTATTATTATCAATTGATTAGACGAAGACGGCAAATATTAATATCACGTCCTCTTAATTTAACGATCCATAAAAATCACCTATAGTCTGGTACACTATAAATAAGTAAATGTGACACACATAGATTATTTGAAGTACAAACAATTTAAAATCGATCGCAAAGATATACTATATATATATATATATATATATATATATAATAGGAAAATCAATATCAAGGCAAAAACGTGATGAGATGTGTCTAACCTACTTTCGAATTTGTCAATTAATTTTAACCTAGTAAATATAGTGTAATATAATATAATATTATATTATCTCGGAATGGAAAAAAATATAACTACAATATTATTAATATTTACCTAGTTACTATTATGACAATATAATTTAACAATTGGATAATATATTTTAAATAAAAAAATATAAATTGATAAACATAACCTATATAATATTGCACACTATAAAATCTACGGAGACGATATATTATATTATACAGGTACTGCAATTCCTCTGTAAAATAAATATATTAAAAAACGAATTTACCACAATATAATAAGGTGTACCTATAACAAAAATATAGTACGTTGTCCTTATTTTTCAATTTTTAATATTTTTAATCAAAAATCTACAATACTGTTACTGGTAAATTATTTCTTCTAATGCACTTTCCAAATCGTGTTCATTATTAGCTAAAAGTGCAATGTTGTCAGGAAATCTAAAGTAAAATATCAGTTCTTCGTCCACTATATTTTATTTTTAAAAAGTGTTTATCTAATTTTCTTGATAGGCTATTTAACATAAATATTGAATAGCATTGGTAAGAGTAGACAACCTTGTCTTATTGCACTTTTTCTAAATTCTCGCTGTCTCTGATTTGTCTAACACTCTTATTATAGCTGTCAAATAATTTATATAATATATATTATACATTATCCGTCCATCTCTGTAATCAATATCGTATTTCTTCTTGAATCTGAAAAAGCTCTTTCCGTGACCAAGGCCTTTTTAAAATCTATAAACGCGATAATTGTATCCTTATCAAATTCTATCTGCTTTCCAATTAACCAGTAACCTTAAGATCAAGATCGCCTCACTTGCTCCTTTGTTTCTTTTGAACCCAAATTGGTCGTTCCTTAACTGTTTTTCAATTATGTTCTGAAGATTCGATTAGAATTTTGTTTCATATACCATTGGTAAACTAATATGCTAACGTTCTGAATTCATTACATCTGTCAGCCGTAGCTTTCTTAGGTATTCTTAATTAAAATGCTTTTTTTTTTGAATATGTTATTCACTATATATATATATAGGTTTTATTTACAGATATACTTATATCGGCGTATGCGTATCTATATAACGATTGGATCACGTTTTTATTTTTTTTGTATATATATAATGAGTCACATTGAACTAGTACAACGTGACGCCTATACAAACTACTAGGTACACGTGTTTCATTCAATAAAATTTATGTTATTTATTCGTATGTTGTAAATTCCAATGTATAGGTATTAATAGGTAATATACCTATTAATATACCTAATTAATTAATATAATATGTGCATTATTGTGTGTGTATATAGGTATTGATCGTCGATAAATTATAATGTATTATAGAAAATGTCGCATTAAACAATCTGTACTTGTTCTTTAAAAAAAAAAAGGGTCATTCGGGTTCGGGCATATATATATATAGATACTCGCAATACTTCTTTTTATTTAATTTTACTAACATATTGTATATATTTTATTAAACCTGTATCCTGAACTTTGCAATCCTATTAGTTCGTGTTTTCGTATATTTGCATCATCTTACTATATCTATTATTTGATTACAATAGATATATTCAGTGTTTGGAAATATTTTGTGAACGACACGCGAACGACACTCGTTTCTGTCAAATAGAACGTGAACATGAACGCCGTTCATATTTTTCAGAAATTTGAAAAAATTTTAGGCCGTTTAAATTAAATTAAAATATATTAAAATTTCACTATAAACCTTATTAGATTTAAATATAATGCTTAAAAGTCCAATTTCCTTGGGTTTACTGTAAAATTAAAATTAAATATTTTCTATGAATCGGTAATGTTTTAGTAGAAAAATTTGTATTTTGTTAATTAAAATGAACGACCAGACGAACGTGTTATTTTAAAATACATTTGAAAATCAACGTGAACGAGTTCGTTTTTTCAAGTATTGAACGTGAACGAATTCAATTTTTAAGTGAACGTTCCGAACACTGGACATATTATACGTTATGTATGTATATGGATAAGTAATATGATATACTGTATTATTATATACTATTATATTATTATTATATAGTATATTCTGGAAACGACAATGAGTAGCGACTAGCGAACTTTGGGATACAGAGCTTGTTTAATTGTAAATTCATTCTCATTGGTAATTTTTCGATTTTCCCAGTTGTTTCCTAAGCATAAAGGAAAACCACCGAAAGTAACGTAAAATAATATTATACCGAACTTAGCTCTGAATTGCGTTTTACAAATGTAATGATTTGGATTTTTAAATATAAAATAATAATAACTCTCTACAGTCTATCATCATGTCCAAACACCAATGGGATGATATTGACCATATTGACATATATTTATCTGAACAGCTATTGTTTTTTTTCCCCAAATTTTTATACTTGTATATTGTAATTATATATATATAGGTATAATATATATGTACGACTATATAGTGTACATTTTTCGTATAAAATATATCAATTTTGGTGCCTACATAATAGGATTAAGATAGGTATTGAGTCTTATAATTATTATTATCGCTTATACTCGTATATGGCAAGATGATGGCCATTTTTCACCTGTACCTACTGTTCTATTTATTCATAAATGGCATTAATAAAGTACTATATCACGTACACTTTCTTATGTTTGCTGATGATACTTAACTTTTTTTATAAAATCAATTCTATTTATAATTGTTCTTGAGGAAGACTTCAATTTTTTGGTACTTTGGGTATCCAGTATGGGGTTATTGCTCAATATCTCCAAATGTCATTTTAGGTCATTTTTTCGAAACTGAGATCCTATTACTTTTATCTATTCCATAAATGGTACTAAATTATTCGTTTCTTCTGGCTCAGTTGTTGATCTTGGAATAACTTTTGATCATTCGTTGACTTTTCCACCCACATTCAAAGAGTTACATGCAAGACTTTGAAAATGCTTGGGTTTGTCAAACGATTATGTTCGAAGTTTAAGTTTTTTAAGACGCTTTATTGATGTTATTTTCAATAAATTTTAGGGTATGGTATTATTATCTAGGATCCTCGCACGACAAAATGGTAGATACCAAATTCACCGTGTGCAGCGTAAGATTTTATAATTTTCTGTATTTACACTTAATGTTCATTATCCTCTGCATGATTACTCACCCATATATACTCTATTACAAAGATCTTTTTTCATTACCTGATCTCAAGCAAATCTATCTTTTTTGTAAAAATTAATTGATGGCCTTATGAATGCTCTTGAACTTTTGAATGGTATTAATTTCCGTGTTCCAGTATATAACTCATCCAAAAGTTATATCCTTTTTGCATTCCCATCTAGGTAACACTAATTATCAAACTCCTCTTTTTAGATTAATGCGTTTGGCCAATTATAATTTATTAAATTATAATTTTTTTTGTATAATATTTTTAAGCAATATTATTTACTGTTTTATATATAAGATAATATACCTAATATGTCTATTCTTATTATTATTATTAATTATATTATATTGTATATTGGACTTCTCCGTAACTAATAAGTTCATGAATTAGTTAAATAGAATTAGAATAACTTATAAACTTATTATGGTCATTTTTCAAAAGTAATCCAATTATTTCATAAAACTTTTATTATCAATTTTAACTAAAAAATGTATTATTATTATCAATAACTTTCACTTTATTTAAAATTTAAATGATTATATATTTTTATCGAATAAAGTTTAAAAAATTTGTGTAGAAAAATGTATTACTACAATAATACCTATACATATTTTACAACAATAATTGTTAATATTATTAAACATTATTGAACTTTTTAAGCAACATGAGGTAATGAATTTCTAAAATTTAGTTCAAATATGAACTAAATTTAAAAAAGTTGTTTAAAAAATAATTTTAACTTTTTTCACTTCGTTCGTGCATTTTGAACTTTGTTCGTTTGTACCGATTCATTCCAAGGTTTGATAGACTAAAGCCCGATTTTAAATCCTGGTCCTACACTTATTATAGTTATTATTATTATTATTATTACCTAGGTATTATTATTTTTGGTATACGACCTTTAATAGCTTACTGACCAACATATTTCCTGCCACTTCTCTCTGTTCATTGCTAATTCTTGCCAATTCTCCCCAGGCCTACTGTTTTCCACATCATCACTCCTTACCTGATCTTTCCATATGACGTCCCAAGTGTCTCTTTCCTTTATCACACTATTTTAGATCATACGTATCATCGTTTCTTCTTTTCTCCATACCGATCCTCTGGAGACGTCTTTTTCTAATTTCACCCAGTACCTATATATGGCATCTGATATAGCTGTTTATTATTATTAATATGTAAATCGTATAAGGGGAATAAATAATAATGTGTTCATGCGTGACGGAAATCACGAGAAATAAAAATGTACCCACCGACACACTTGGCATATAATACCTATCGCATTTCCACTTTCTTCCTAGCGAAACGAATATCATCAATGGTGAAAAAACGTTTGACAGGTAAATCTAACGTACATTTGGTTATATCGAATGAAAATTACAAAATTTACCTATGTATTTTTTTCGTAATAATTTTATTTTTTATTTTTACAGTAATAGTTTCGACAAAATCACGATATTTTAGAAAAGATAAAAAACCACTATATCTACAGTTATAGTCTATATTAAAATGAAGACTCAATTCCACAAAAAATATTGTTAGTATAAATATATATAGATAATAGCAGCATGGCTGAAATAGATGCCTGTTAAAGCCCTGCACGGGCCGGGCCTATATTATTACTGGTCTAGAAACGGGTTCGGGCAGGGCCGGGCCTATACTTCCTAATTATTTTTTGATATAGGTACCGACATTTAAAGTTGTTATTCATATTTTAAAAATTATAAATTATGATATATTATAATTTATATTTTCATTTATTGAATCACAATATATTATATAGGTAGCCATTTTCTTATACTAGCTAGATGATACTTATATTGAATTTGCATCATTAATTAATAATATTTAATTATACTTATTACACACACTTATTACTCTCTAGGTAATATAAATATGAGTGATTTTATTTTTTATTGACTAATATTGTACATAATACTATAATACATAATAATATAATATAATAATAATACATATAATACTAATATTGTATATTAACCTAACCAGGCCGGGCCAAATGTTTCACTTACTCGGACTGGACGCGGGTGGGCTTAATTTTTGTAATTGAATTTTGAGCGGGCTTGGACTTAAAACATTAGGCCCGTGCAGGGCTCTAGCACCTATTATACATCTGCGCGGTTATCGAATATCCGACAACGCTCGGCGCTGGGACGACCGTTGACAATACTACCCCGTCATAACTATATGATCAAAACACAAAAACATAGGAGGAATTCGGTAATAATTTTCGTGACGCGTCCAAATTTCTATATTTCTTTATTATGTATTTAATGTATTCTTTTATTACATTATTATTATACAGTAGATACAAATTCAGTATCATATTAACGAAAAATTGAAAACAATACTCGGAAGTCCTGTTTAACGAAATGACAGATAGACGCTTACATTTTGAGTAAAAAACGTATAAGGATTAGTTTTATTATTTTATAATTTTCGTTTTTTGTAAGACGTATTTATACATTTATTTTTTTATGTGGTATTCATTTTGGTCTAATAAATACCTTTTAAACTAGTACCTACCAGCATAATTTTTATTGCATTCTATGCATTTCAAAAATGAATAATTTTTAATCGCCCTCTCACTTTCAAAGCCCACGAGCCGCATATACAGTGAAATGGAGTGAATTACAACACGGAGATGAATTGATTGCAACAGTAAACAAAAAATAAGTATACTTTTAAGTTAATAAGTTATTGTATTAAATTTTTCATGTATTCAATAATCAATATTAAATATTAATACTTTTGAGTTTTGACCATAGAGTAATTTACTTTATGGTTTTGATATAATATTCTCAAGGAATTTCCGAATCTACTAATATACTTTTATGTATATACATATATTGATAACCACAAATAAAAATAATAATATTGAACTTACTTTTGACGTGGCGATACCACATATGTATATAATTCTGTGGATATACCTACCACTGATAATGTAATTTTATATTACATCATAGAATATAGATTATTATTAATTATTTATTATATTTTATTATATATATATATATTATTATATTAAGTTTGTTTATTGTTAGAACTTATAAATGTAATTATATTATTTTATTTTAAAAATATTTATTATCAAGTACCTACCTATAGTTTATTATTATTATTTAGTAAATTGTACCCAATTATTTTAGTGACAAAAAGTCAATAAGTACATTTTTTAGGGTAATTTGCAACAATCAATATTTATTTTATATGTATCCACTTTCTAATAAGAAACTTCATAATTTATTAGTATATATAATTAGTATATATATATATATATATACCTACTAATAGTTTATCTACAATATCTTAACAAAAAAATAATTTTGAGTTTATATATTATGTAGGTAAAAATAAAAGACTAAACCAAAAAAAATTAGACCGAATTTTTTAATTTTTAAGTTCTTAGTTTTAAATTGTTTATGTTATTGTGAATTGTCAAGTAAAAAAAAGTGTAAATAACTTGTCTTTTAAAAAAAAATATTTTTTTTTTGATTCAAATAATCCATTGAGGATTTAAAATCTAAATTAATTGAAAATAAAATCATTGTTACAATTCATCCCAAGAGCGTGTAAATTGCAACACCAATATTATAAACATTTTAAAAATATAATAATTTTTTTAATATAATTTAGATACCATCTAAGTTAATATTCTTATAAAAATTTTATGATTACAACAAAAAATATTAAAAAAAAAATTGAATTATTTAACATTATTTAACTGAAAATAAACAGTAAAATTTATTGTAACTTGTCCCATTTTACGGTAATAAACTTATAAAGATTTTTTTTTTTTTGTCGTGAGTACCTATATTAATTTATAAGAAAACAGACAATGTCTTGAGTTTAAAAAAAAAAAAAACCAAAAATTGATGTTTTTTCAGTTTATTTTTTAAGGGTAAATAAGTGCATTTCCTCCAACCAACAACCCAAATGAATATTTAAGAAAAATCCAGGCCCTTATTTTATGTCGTACATTATTGGGAAACATTTATACGAATGTCCTTTTTCTTTGCTTGATTTGTTTGCAATTAATAAATTGACATTCGTATAAGTATTCCTCAAAGATTGAGAAATTGCTTTTAAAAACAAACAACAGGAAAGAAGCTAAAGAATTCTCTGAAAAATCTCTACCGGAACACCACCTTGCCCCCCCCCCCCATCTCATCATGCCTACATTTATGTATATATGTATATATTATCATATAGTCACACAGTCCACGGTGTAGAACTCTGAACTTGTATATTTTGTAAAAATTATTAAATGTATTGGATATTAATTGTAATATTATGAATCGTTATGCATTTATAGTGTGTATATACATTTTTAGTTTAAAAAAGTGAAGGAGTTTTAAAGTAGAGAGCATTTTAATGAGAAACTTTACTTGTTGTACAACTTAAAGTTAGGCCATTTTTCAACATTCCTAATATTTTTCTTATTTGTAAAGGAACTCGCTATGTTTTAATGGACCAAAATTTATAATTTTAAATAAGTAGGTATTCAAATCTAAACATCTGGTATCAGTGAAAGATTAAAATTATAAATACAAGTTTTTACTACGAATAAATTAGGTAGGTACCTACTAAAATCTATTTCATCGGATGTCAATTTACGTTAAAATAAAATAAAAAGCCGTCCAAATAGGTACAGATCAAAAACATACATAAAAAAATAATTTCATGCCATATAAATTAGGTAGATTATAAATATTTCAAATATTTTCATTAAAATTCCTTGAAAATATTTTTCAGAATCAATTTAATTAGATTTAAATTCAACAAAAAATTCAATGGAAAAAATTCCATTTCATTTATTTATTTTAAATAATGTCTACAATATTTCGTTCCAATAAAATATTTTCCAACATTTTGATTTTATAGCCCCGTTAGTCATTTTCCAAGGAGTATTACATAGGCAATTTATTATACAATAAAGAATACGGTGTTATAGAAGTTATATCAAATTAATACTATAGATGACCAAACATTTTTAATGTGTTTTAATGCCGTTAACGCAGGTATAGTAAAATAAAACAGAAAATATTCTCGACATTTTTTTAAGAATTAGGTAGTTTTCAGACAGATTTTGAGAGCTAAGTTAATCCTAGTTTAAATTTATATAAATCCTAAAATTTCTTGCCATCTTTCCTTTAGATAATTGAAGCGATTTTTGAAGTATGAATTTACCCCAGTCATAATTTATAATTAATTAAAATGTATCTATTTTAAATATTTTTACTTATCATAACTGATATCTGATATAAATTCTTATTTCAAAAATTACATTGATTTAATCTAAAGAGAAGATTCTAAAGGATCAGTCTAGCTTTCAAAAACTTGCCAGACGTAAAGACCCTTCCCCGATTTTATTTTGACCACTTCACCTTCAATTTATAACGTAATAACATTTTGAAACTTTTATTACAAAATATTGGCACAATTCAAAAATGGGTATATACAACATACATTATATATCTATCCATTACCATATATTAAGTACCTAATTGAAAATATATCTTTAACATTAAGTAACTTTTTTTAATGTTATATGAGCTGTTAGTTATATGATTGATGTATAACCCACGCGGTTCATCTTGACCACATTCGACCATTATGTTATTAAAATTTCAGGGGTTCGACAATATACTTGTAGTATATAGTCAAGCCCCGTCGCCCACATTCAGTTGTTTTTTTTTTTTGACTGACGGAACTCAAGGAGGAGGTAGACGTGCAGCTTCAAACCTGTATTCTTGTATGCACAAGCTTTCCGACCCCTAACGTGTGACGTCCACCAGTGATGAAGATAAACTGCAGTTTTATTATATATATCTACATTCACATACTACATACAGATCTAATATTTAAAATATGTGTAATTTATATTAATTTATTATAGTAGATGTTATTCTACATATCAAATATATAAAGGCAAGGTCATAACATTTTATTTTAATTCTTTGCTAGTTTTTCAATTATTTACCTAATCTTATTCAGATTAAGAGTACAGTTTTGTCCACATATACTTCATATACTAATTCATATACTTAACAATGTGTAGTGAATATTTACTGTTTTTTTTTTTTTAATTCCATTGGCATAAAAATGTCATACCATTCAATATTGATGACTAGATCCATAAAATAAAACTAATGTCTATAAAAAGTAATTAGCCTAAACAATTTATTAATCTTGTATCAAATAACAATTAAAATTTCTTAGCAAAATAATTCTAAGCAGAATATTATTAATAAAAATTGTTTGTTATAAAAAGTATTAATTTACTAAATTAAATTTAGATATTTTAATGAATTTTAATCTGATCATATTATATTATTCATCAATATTGTACAGTAACTGTTGACATTATGAATAACACTCGCCTGATTTATTTAAATATATTAAAATTATATATTATATATATATAATTTATTATTTTAATAAATTAAAATAGAAACAAATACTCGTAATATAAAAATATAATATCTATTGTAATTGTTGATTCCCAAAAAACAGGTAACCATGTATTTAAGGATGTAAAAAATACAATTGAAATAAATCCATAAAGTCCTATGTTTAATAGATTATTTTGAAAAAGACATTTCAACCAATATTCATTAGATATTTTTTATTCTTCTTCATTTTCTTCACCTTCAGGATCATCTGCATCCACATCGCCATTTTGCATACCTTCTTCATCTTCTTCGTCATCATCACCAGCAACTTCAGCATTCTCCAATTCAGCTTTCTCCATTTGTCGTACCAAATCAGCTTCATCACTTGCTGTAACCACTTTCGGCTAAACCAAATTTTAAATACATTTGTTATAATTTTAAAATGAACAAAATTAAAAATGTTAATAACTATTAAACTAATTTTACATAGGTATTATATAAGAGGTCGCTATACATCAATTATTCTGTATGGGTAATTTTTAAGAAGTTATTTAAATAATGAAAATTGAACAATTAAAAAATGTTTAAATATAGGTATTTTAAAAGTAATTTAAAGATAGTCTCATATCTGTACCACTTATTATTGATGTGTAATCATAACATTTGTTGAAAAACTACTTGGCTTTCTGATTACCTACAGTTAGAGAAATTATTATGCATGCTAAATAGTATATGAGAATTTGATCTAAGACCGGGCATATAGTATTGTTCGATAGCTTTATTTAAACATTTAAAACTTGTGATTGAATAATTCAATTTAAATAAAAAAAACTCCATTTGTCCATTATTGTCATCTATTATATTCTGTTTAAATTTTGAATCTATGATAACTAGGAGAGAAGTTGTACCTAAGTAAAATGCAAGATTGTATTTTAATATTATTAAATCGCGTGTATAGCATTGTCTTAACATTTAGTTATTAAATAAAATCCAATTCCTTAATCTATATTTTACATAAGAATGTAATAATACAGTGAATTTTATGATACAAAAAAAAAAAAAAAAAGGTACACTTTGCTCGTTGTGTGTCAGTAGGGGTGGATGCACTTAACTACTGGGCAGTTTACACTTGGTGGATGTATTGTATTTGAAAGTAATGATAAATCATTGCATTGAATAAAACAATTCTGAGCATCTTCAGTGTAGTATTCATAACTCGTAATATTAGTTATATACTCAGTACCTACCTATGTTTAATATTACATCAAAGATCAAATGTAAAAATAAATATAATTTTACAAAATTTCGAAGAAATAAAAAATCTGAATTTAACAAAATCATATTTTTGCAGTTTTTTTTGTCATTTTTTCCTTACACATTAAAAAACTGTTAAAAAAAAAAAAATCAAAAAATGGCCTCTTTATGCAATTTGCTACCGGAAACTGGGTAAGGTTGTAAAGATCCGAGCACTCCTTCTGGTGGAAAAAGTGTTCATAGAAAAATAAATAAAATAAACATCATTGTAAAACCACTAGATTCCTTGCTATGCTCAGAATCTAAAAAGTATATGACTTGTACATACTAATGATGTCCAAACATTATTATATAATTATATTTATGTCTATTATTAAGATGAAGTTATACACACATTAATTGTTCTATCTGTCCAACTAACCAGCAATATAGCAAAATCCTGCTATATATGTTGGCGTTATGATTAAATTTAGTTTTTATGAATTTTCACATTTTAGAATTTCAGTCAAAACACAAAAAAAAAAAACTATTAAAAATAACCAATAAATTTTTCCTATTGCCCCTCCCTGCTGTTTGTAAGTTGATTTATTTCAAAATATTAATTTTTAAGATATAATTTTTAAATTACAATATTACAATATTTTAAATATTAAATTCTCTCTTCAAAATTTGATAAAAACAAAAAACAAACAAACACAGATAATGTCCTTATCTTTGAATTTGATGATTAGTATTTAAACCCTAAACTTGATTAAAACTCCATAATTTAATTCTCGTATAGCGTAAATTTGTTAAATACATAGTCTTGCTGCAACAAATGTATAACAATTACATTACAAAGTTATGAAAAACCGGTAATTATATATTTATATAAAGATAATAGATGTTTCGTTTATTTCTTTATTACTAAGACCTTTAAAAAGCTTCACTGTAATATTACTTAACAAATAATATTGTAAATTTCATTATATTTTTTTACCGGCATTTGAATTTTGAACACACCACCAAGACTTAAAATAGTTTTATCAATTTCTTCAATAGCTGTTTGAAGTGCTTTTAAGCCATCGGTCTTTTCAGGTGTCGCAGTTGTCATAACTAAACATAAAATAAAAAAACCCAAGTTAATTTAATACTATATTATAATTTATAATTAGCGCCAAAATAATTATTGCTTGGAAAATTAAATATAAATAATAATTTATACTTGATTTTATTATTAACATTTTAAATTGGCAAAAAAACAACATAATTTTGATTAAATATATTTATTAGGAGTTTTATTAATTAAATTATGATCAATTGTAATTTACCATACAAAGGTGGAGCAATTAGATTAATTTTGATCGGTAGTTCCTCTGTGGAACAAGCAAGACCAGCTTTTAATGCTGTCTTGACAGCATCGATTCCTTCATATCCGTAACAGGCAACTTCAATATCAGCTCTTATTTTTACAGCTTGAGATGTCAATTTTCGTTTAATATTGTTAAGCAATACATTTTGAGTATTTTCATCCAAACCACATTCAGCTAATATAGATGGGTCTCTAATAAAAAATATATAAACATTTATTTAGATAATATATATTTAAAATTTAAAAAAAAAACTACTTTTCGATATTAGTAAAAAAAACTATGGGTATTTGATATGTTTTTATTTACTATAATGTAGGTCTGGATTTTGTTTTATAAATATAATTTTAAATTACCTATATTATAATTTTTATAATCTTACTAGATGTTGTTAATTTTATGCAATCTCAATGATTAAATAATATTTATGCATTTATTTATAAAAATAAAAATACCTACTATAGTACTATAAGTAATTCTATAGTTACTATAAATATAAATTGTATATATTTAAGGATGCGGGATAATGAGTTAAGTGGAAATGCAAAAGAGAATAAGATTTACTTATAAATATTTGCAAATAGTTGTAATTCCATGCTGGAAAATATCTTAATATCTTTAATACTCAATAATAAAACAAAATTGTATATATTATATGTAAAACTAGGCTTACTAATTTTATTATTCATTATTTTATTTTACGGATAGATATATATTATATTTTAGGTAATACCTATGAGTTATGACCTATAATATAATAATAATTTCAAAAATGTTTTTAAGACAAAAGCCATTATTATAGAAAACTTGGTAAAATTAGTAATTTTTATGTAGGGGAGCAATAAAAGTAGAGGACGACATTTTTTTTGTAATATTATTTATACAAAAACCAACTGAAATATACAATATTTAATTAAGTACTCAAAAAATACAAAAATTTTGGAGCATATCTGAGAAGTTGGAGAATATTTTGGCGTTTGTAGTACATTTCTTGATTTTTAGAATGCGTTTTCAAGACTTAAGAGTTTTGTCAACAAAATACAAAAGTTAATGACTTTTTCTTTTAGATTATTTATGGGCGCACAATTATTAGGTATATTGACAAGAACGTTACTAAACCATAACATATAACACGAAGATAATTATACATTAACAGACCAAACGAATATAATCAAAGATCTGCAAGTATTTTTTCTCCACTAAAATGAATGTTTAATTATAAAAAAAATCTGATACAATGTAAATATTCTTCAGTTAAAAAAAAAATTGATTGGTCCAGTAAAGTAAAAAATATTCTAAAAAAATTATAAATAAGTCGTGAGACGTATAAAAATTTAAATAGATAGTGGATGACTATATTGTAATTAAAGAAATAAATAATAACTATCTTATTGATGAGAATACAGTCGATAAGTTTAGACAAGTGACGACGATCAATCTAATCAATATTTATTGATAATAATAATCATGTCCGAGAAATACACTATTTAATCGGTTACCAGATACTGTAATAAAATGTATATCGGCATGCATGCGCAAAGGGTCCGAAAACGCATTATATCCCAAATGTCCGGGTATCTAGACACAGCAATATATATTCATTTTATTTATTTTTATTAAAATTCAGTACCTAGGTAGGTAAAATAAGTAAGTAAAAAAAAAATAGGTAATGAAAATATAATTTTCACAATATGGGATTTTATCTATTTATTATAGAACTTACTGAACAGCTTGCTTGAAAAAATCATAGGCTGATGACTTCTTTTTAGTTCGCTCTTCATAAAACCAAGCGGTTTTATGGTACAGCTCTTCAAATTGAGCATCAGATTCAAAATTTAAAAGTTCAGCAACATGCCGTAAAATTGAATTGACAGCTTTTGCTTTAGCAAATCTTTCCGTACACTTTTCTATGTCTTCAGGGGAAACTCTTCTTTTACTCAAATCAATATAACCTAAATCATAATATAAACATTAGACGACTACCTATATAAAAAGTTCAAAATGTACTGAATATTAATTTACCTTTTTCTTTGTCTACACGAATAACAACCACAGGTTCAGTCTTGCCGATACGTATAAGTTTGTTAATAGAACGAATACGTCTCCTGGACAATTCGGATAACAATATCATGCCCTCTATGTTATTGTATTCCAAAAGATGTACGTACGCACCCATTTCTTCAATACTACGTACGTTGA
The DNA here is from genome assembly GCA_025469235.1 of Pemphigus obesinymphae. Classification (NCBI taxonomy): domain Eukaryota; kingdom Metazoa; phylum Arthropoda; class Insecta; order Hemiptera; family Aphididae; genus Pemphigus; species Pemphigus obesinymphae. Next base: position 62,270 of record JAIPRL010001947.1, read on the forward strand.
CCATGACCACATCGTCAATTTCAGGATAACGTTCTGCATAAAAGCGACACGACAACGGCATTTTCACCTAATAAGAAAAATATGATATAATACAATAATTTATTATAGGCTACAATTCAGTATCTAATGAATGAATACAACTTACCTTTCTAATTAAAATTAACAAATAATATAATGTTTTCTCTTAGATATTAAGAATAGAGAATAAATAGTTATATTTAAAATTTAAATGTATATAATACAAAATTGATCCAACATTATTAATTAAATATGAAAAATTCTAAAACAATACACGAATTCTACTATTGACGCAATCAGAAGGAGAGTAAATTCCTAAATTCTAAAAACATAACCTTACATTATCACTAGGATCATATCATCACGCGATAAATTACAATTTATATGGTTTCTTCCATGGTTTTAGCGCCAACACCATAGATAGTTTTGATATTTTGAAAAATGAATTTTATGCACATAAAAGTATAAAACAATTTGGGAAAATATAATGGTGATCATTTAATTCACAATTTAAACTTAAAAGTAGTTATGTACTTACAGAATATAAATATATACGTATATCATTTAAAGTAATACCACGAATTAAGATATATATATCTTAATTCGTGAGTAATACCTACTGAAATAGATAGTAGGTACGTCCTATCCAGGGTTAGGCAGTAATTATAGTTACATCCTTACATGTATCAAAGTTACGTAATCGAGTTACATTTGTAACTTATAACTTGTAATCAGTTACATATTTTCAAATAAATTTAAAATGTAATTCGTTACAATTTTTATTGGATTTTTTAATAAAAGATACATGTATCTAAAGTTACATTTAAATAAATAATTGCAGTACCTATATCAATATTAGGCTGTTTTATACTTTATCGAACAATTTAAATTTTTGAAAAACTATTTTTTGAGCTTATGTAGTTTTTAACGTTGAAAACAATGATGTACTTACCGAGTACCTAATAATTTAACGATCAGTTTTAATTCCGAAGTTATAGCGACTTAAATTGTTTTTACTATCTAAAACGACATATTTTACGCTAGATACGTTTTCTTATCAAAAGAGTATCTAGTTTTTAAATAATCGAACGACAATGCCTGTTATTTTTTACGTTAAATTAATATCAAAAATATACTACGATTTTATTCGTACCTACCTATACCAATATGAATGTTTAGTGTCCATGTAATATGCGCTGTGTAATTCATTTTTACAACTTTTAATAAATAACTGTTTTGTATAGTAGGTATATACATGAAACCTACCTTTCTGGAATTCATATCAATACAGAATAAATACTATACAAAAAACAAATTAGGTACCTACCTATATAATATGTTGACAATATTTTTATTTTTGTAGGTAAGTTTTTACTTTTGTACCTGTTCCTGACTGCTAATTAATTGAATTTAATTTCAATATATATTATAGTACCTACCTATTCTATATAATATTGTACAAATTTTATTATTTTTTTAAACTCATTGGTCATATCATGTTTCATAGTGCCATATTTCAGTTTATTCAATTCTATTGCAATAATACTAAAAATATTTGTACAGTAAATTATATAGAGGACAGTATTAACAAATAACAATACTTCCAGCGGTTATATATTATGTTACCTATGTATATTAGTGTTTAATACTATATGGGCTTTATAAATGTTTTCAAAACCGATTGAAATTCACTTATATAGGTACCTACATTGAAATATATGGTACCTACATATCTAGAATATAAATTCTACAAAGATGTTTATGAAATATTCAGTAATATTATCAAAAAAAAGTATTTATACTATTTTATTATATTATAGGTATTATTTAACTAAATTAAAATACTATATGACAGTTCCTCACTGCGTGACTACAAGATTCAATTATATAATACCTATACATAATATAAATATTGTTTATCTCATATGACTTTATTATTCTAAGATAATTATTAATACCTATATTATATCATTGATACACATTACATTTTTTTTTTTAATGATGCATTTTATTTGTATCACATGCATTTTTAAGTGTCCATGTCCATGTAATATGGCACTGTGTGATTCATTTTTATGATACTAAATACTATATTAACAATATTTTTATTATTATGAATGATCCATTTTTATACCTTTTAATACTATATTATATCTATATAAATGTTTTTATAACTTAATTCATTATTAAAAAATAAAATTCATTATTATCAAAATGTATAATATACCTACTTATACATCTAGAATACTATACAAAAAACCAAATTACATACACAATATATTGAGGATATTTTTATCACTTTGGAATACTATACGAGAAGTACAAATAAGTAACAGATCAACTTGTAATTTGTAAAGTATTTATCTGGATATGTACATAAGTATGTTTCCACTTCAAAAATGTTATCCTTTTGCCCGGACTCTGTGACTAAATAGGTAACTAATTTATTAAATAGCATTTGAATTGTACTATATTATATAGTATTCATTATTTTTATATTATTTAACTATATGACAGTACAATTAAATTATTATATCTATACATTATACAAATATTGTTTCTCTTATATATCTACACTCATTGGTTGTAATTAATAATATTGACAATAATAAACGATCATTGTAATTTAGAAATAATGTTTTTAACATAAAATTTTTTTAATATTTTTAACATGTAAATCCAAATAACATGTCATAGCATCATACAAAAGCTTTACATGTTTAAATAGAATTATATATTATATTATATTTATAAATAAATACATACAAATTACCTTCATGCAATTTCATTATTATTACTATATAGACATTTCATTCTCTGCCACGTTCATTATTTCCCTAATACACAAAAAATCTATTTTAGTTTAAATTTATAATAATTTATAGAATCCGTTCTTGGCATATAACTACCTTGAAAAGAAATATCAATATTGTTGTTCTTTGACACAAAGTACTTATGGCATAAATGATAGAAGTATATTCACTGTTACTCGCGACTGTACATTTTGTACACTACAAACTGCAAAAACATTTTTAAATTAACACTAAAATATTATTTAATATACTAATATTATTACTATAATATGGTAAACAGACAAAATTTTAGGTAAAATATATAACCATTCAATTTTAATACCATACAGCAAGCATCTTATGAAAATACCTAGGTACTGGGATTTTAATTTCATACCTGTAATCTTACATATGTAATATGTATATAATGTGAAAGTATATAACAGTGAAGTATGATAAAATTTAAGTTGAATGACTTTAGCGTTTTTGAAAATTTGTTAATTGAATACCTACATCATAATATTTAATAAAAAAAAAAAAAACCTTTTATCACATATCAGTAAGTATAGTTGACATGTAATAGGTACTAATATTATTATACTATAGGCTTATGTAATTACTGGTATCTATCTAGGTACCTAGATATAACCAATTCTATGTTTTAATTTTTGATATTAGGTTGTCACTATATATAATATGAAGTTAGATGATAAACAAAAATAAAAAAAATTATAATATTAATAGTAACTTATCAAAATTAAAGTATTATTTAACTGTAATAATAATAAAATAATATTTTTATAATGATTACATTTTGACATGTCAAATAATCATACAAAACCCATACACGTTTAAACAAAATTATATATTATGTATATTAAAATATTAATATCATAAATACATACCTAATGCTTTCATGCGGTTTCATTATTATCACTAGGTATACACTGACATTGTATTCACTTCTGCATTCATTATTTCCTTAATACACAAAAAAGCAATTTTAGTTTAAATTGATAATTTACACAGTCCGTTCTTGGCACATAGTTCATTTATTTTTACTTATTTCATAGAAATGTCAATATTGTTGTTGTTCTTCAACACAATGTATTTATGGCATTCACTGCTACTCGCAGAGGTAAATTCTGTAGAGGACAAACTGAAAAACATTTTTAAATTAACAATAAAATTCTATTTAATATACCAATATTATTACTGTAATATTTAAACATACATTTCAGGTATAATATATGACCACTTAATTTCAATACAATACACCAAGTATATTTCATCTTATGAAAATACCTACTGGTATTTTAATTTCATACCTGTAATCTTACATATAATGTGAAAGTATATACCTATAGTGAACTGTAAAGCATGATAAAATATAAGATGATGGACTTAAGCTGATACAGGTATCATACTTTATATTAAAAAATATATATATTGCAATCTATACTACATTATAATATATTAGAATGACGATTAAATGCATCTTATTGAAAATTATTAAATTTAATACCTACACATTTAATGAAATAAAACACAAAAAACACGATTTTATCAGATATCAGTAGGTAGGTTCTTACCTAAAAATTAGTCGTTTTTCGAATTATAATTATTAACATATGAACTGGAAATACATAAATTATAGAGTCTCAATAAAAATATATGTATTAAATATAATTATTTACCTGTTTCATTTAGTACCTATGGAAAATTTATTGTTATTTTGATATCATATTATATTATACTGGAAACTGTAAAAAGTAGGTACTTAAAACTTACCCACATTTTGATTCTATAATTTTGAAGATCACTTAATGAAAAGCACGTTCATTTATAGACACGACTTCTCATGTATCACGTAAACTACATATCATAGATAAGTATATATTCATATATCCACTTAAATGTTAGATTGATAGATAGTAGATCCACACAATGCAAATCTTTAATCTTTACAAAATTTAAATAATCAAACGGTTGTTATCAGTTATCAGATATAATTATGGTTTACGTGGTAAACCGTACACCATACATTATGTTATCAGAAGATAGTACCGCTAAAATTCAAATATCTATAAATTGACCGCTAATTTAAAACAGTGGTCTACCCATTCAATGCTAGGTCAATTGCCTAATACTAAAACTGCATTAAATATATTAATGAGTATTAAAATCTACATAGGTCCTTAAAACATACTTAAGACTTACCTACATTTTGATTCTACGAATTTTAAGAATACTTAATGATAACCAAGTTAATTTAATCACACGGATTCTTATGTATTCCGAAAAGTACATACCTATTTAAATGTTAGATTGAAATCGAATAATTAATTACGATAACGTATTTTAAAATTTTCTAATCATGAATAAATTATTCAAATAATAACAGGGTCAATATCAGTTATCGGGTTATTATGGATTTTGTGATAAACGGTGCTCCATAGATTATGGTATCAATAGGTAGTATCGCCAAACTTCAAATATCTTTAAATATAACGCTGATCTAAAACAGTCTTGATGTCTTCGTTTCCAAATCGAAGTCAAATGTATCAATCGTATTTACTGGATATACTACAGGGGAGTCAAAGATTAACTTAAATTGGTCGCTGTAAGCGATTAACGAATTCGATGTTCAGTATCCTCGACAATTGTGTTCTTATTTCCTAAATTACCGATGGGTTGAGATGACCAATGAAGACAATAAACCGGACACGTATATATAATAGTCTCAGTATCCTTATCATTGATTTCGTCGCTTACAGTATCCTCAATTTCTAAGTTCGGTAAATAGTACTCTGTAACCATGTAACATTTCCGATGGCCTGTAAATTGACCACATCTCAGGTTTCTTGACTTCCAGTGTTTTCGTTACCCGAGTTCTCGATTACCAAACTCGGTAAATTGTCCACTGTAATCATATAACATTTCTGATGTCCTGGAAATCGACTTCATCACCTGTTTCTTCTCTTTCAATGTCTTTTCTTCCTGTATTCTGGCTTCCAAACCTAGGTAAATTGACCGCTGAAAGCGGGTAACACTGCCGATGTCCTTGCTCCCGAGTTGCTTTACAATTGGACGTCGAAGGTGTAATTATTTAGAGAGACAGTAAGGTTCCAAAAGTGTAAATATTTTTATTTGATTATAACTTGATGATTGCGTCCCATTAAAATGATTTTATTTCGTCAGCATCTTCACGTCTTTTTAAACTTTATTTAATATATTAATTAGTCTTTTAATGTACATAGGTACTTAGAACTTACATTTTTCATTTTGATTTAAATGTTAGACACTGCACACACGACACGTCTTAAAAAAAAATATAAATAATCAATCGTCGGTTTTAGTGATGTTTTCATTAAGGTAGTAACCGCCAAAATCCAAATTCAATGTCCTTGCTTTCAATTCTTGGTGGTAAATTTCCAAGTATATGTGGGTAACGCTTTCAGTGTCATTGATTCCAAAACAAGGTTAATTACCGTTGTGCATTGGATTTAGGTCCGACTTTTCTGTTCGTCCGTATTTCGACTTTTTCAGAGAAGTGAAATTTCGGTACACACCGTATATGCTCTGAGTTCACTCCATAGATCGCATGGAAGAAAATCGTTCCGCCTTCCATTTCTTATCTCACGATCGTTTTCCGCGCTACCGTCTTATCACACTGTATTTCCGAAAACTGTATTCGAACTCATAAAACTCATAAAATCGGCTTTTGCAATTATTTTCGATGCCACGGAGGTCAAATTTGCGTTTCTCCGACTTTTTAACGTCCGACTGAACCTTTTTCTGTCTTCGAATCGTTACCGTTACCGGCCGGTATGATCGTTCCTGTTTATAGGCCGACACTATCGGATAGTGAGTTTCCACAGAAGTACAAATGCAATATAAATACAAATTTGTATACAAAAGTAAAAAAAACATAATCATTCCCAATTCCCTAATTTATTTCAAATTTCTCTTACAGTGAGGCACCATTTGACACTGGAGTTTCACCTACAATAGGGGTTTCAGCTACAAGAAGTTCCACTTTGCAAGGAGTTACATCTATAAGTAGTTACATCTATAAGTAGTTACACTTACAAGGAGTTGCACCCGGTAGGCGTTGCCTAAGAAGCTCTTGGGGGGGGGGGTCTTGCTCCCAACAAGAAGCGGAGCTTTTCGTCTATTATATAATATGCTAACTCCGAATAGCCGGTTTTTCGCGGAAGAAAAAACTTTACGTTTTTTATTTAATTCCGCTGAACGTTTTCCGTACCGGCCGCGAGTATTTTCTTTTCCATTTTTATCGCCGTCGTGCTTTGGATTTACGATTTTTCCGTTTTCCGTTCTTCCGTATTTTGACTTTTCCGAAGATGTGAAGTTTAGGTACATACTGTATAAGCGCTGTGTTCATACCAGTGCTTGGAAGGAACGCGTTCAAAGGAACTCGTTCCTTTAATTTCGTTCCATTTTTAGGAACTTATCGGGAACGTAGTTCCTTTTTCATATTTAGGAACGTATTGGAATTTCGTTCACTTTTT